>PVKY010004890.1:0-18415 GCA_004027775.1 Bradypus variegatus
CTCCAAGGATGTTCCTCTCTAGGCTTCAGCTTCTCTCCAAAATGTCACTCTCAGTTGCTGTTAGGGCATTTGTCCTCTCTTAGCTTCTCCAGAGCAAGTCTGCTTTCAAAGGCCATCTCCAAAATGTCTCTGTGAACTGCAGTTCCTCTTTCAGCTCCTGTGCATTCTTCAAAGTGTCCCTCTTGGCTGTAGCAAGCTCGCTCCTTCTGTCTGAGCTTATATAGTGCTCCAGTAAACTAATCAAGGTCCATGCTGAATGGGCAGGGCCACACCTCCATGGAAATTATTCAATCAGAGTTATCATCCTCAAATGGGTGGGGCGTATTTCCATGGAAACAACCTAATCCAAATGTTCCCAATGTAATTCCCATTAATATGTCTGCCCCCACAAGATTACATCAAAGAACATGGCTTTTTCTGGGGAGCATAATACCTACAAACCAGTATACCTGTTTTTACCAGTTTTACCTGACCAGATAACACACAACAGATCTTCCAAAAATAAATTATTATACTCTTTCCCATAGAAGTTACAAGTCTCAATCTAATATTTTAAAAAATTTCTGCTAGGTAGAGGCATGAGTATAGAGAATTATTACTCTGATATAGAAAGAAACAATGCAAGTAAAATAAAAAATAACAACTAGTGCTCAGACTCAGGGTCAGGGGAGCAATAGGGAGTGGTGGGGACTGTCACCCAGAAGGCAATAGGGCTTCTCCAAATGGGACTGCAGCCCTCCAGCTGCTTCAGTGGTGTGGCAGCTAAGAAGGTGGGGCCAGACTGCCTGGGCTTGCGACTACTTCTTCACTGTCTGACCTCAGACAAGTCACTCAACCTCTCTGTGCTTTGGCTTTCTTTTCCTTAAAATATGAAGAATAATATAAATGTGTGAAGGGCTTGGAACACTGCCTGACACGTAATAAGTGTTAGCTAACACTGCCTCTAATTATAGCAGTGTGGGTCCAGGGTACTACAACTTCTGATTTTTCTTAGAAGCAGAAATCTAGGTTATTATGTGAAGTTTCTCTATGTTTGAAGGGGTTTGTTGAAAGCCAAGTGTGACATCTGTAGGCTGTGACTGTGCAGCCCCTGTGAACTGTATTCTTTCCCATGGCAACCTCAGCAGCTCTGAGGTCGAACTATGTATAAATGACTGTAGGTTGACAGCATCACCCATCAGGTGTCCTGTGAGCCCCAGAACCATATGCCCAGCCACCTGCTTAATATCTCCAGGTAGAAGTCCTGAGTGAATTTTTTATTCACTCACCACACCCAACATACAAACTTTGCCTTCCTTCTGACTCCTGCATCTCAGTAAATGACACCTCTAACCACCGTTTGCCCAGGCCAGACACGTGGGAGTCACCCCATTCTTCTCCCTCCAGGACCACCTCCAGTGACTGTGCAGGTGAGTGTTGCCTGAAGGGGCCTGGCCAGGCAGGGGGGTGGGGCCTGAAACCACCTCCAGACACTTGCCAAGTCGTATGCTCCAGTGAGGTTTGTAGGCTGGAAGGGTGACTTTTTCCTAAGGCACCACTCA
Organism: Bradypus variegatus; assembly: GCA_004027775.1. NCBI lineage: Eukaryota > Metazoa > Chordata > Mammalia > Pilosa > Bradypodidae > Bradypus > Bradypus variegatus. The sequence continues at coordinate 1,542 of PVKY010004890.1, forward strand.
ATTTAATGGGAACTGTTCCCTTCTGTTTCCTCCCCAATCTCCTCCTAGTTCATCACCAAATCTCTTGTTTTTTTCTCCACAAGTCTTGAATCTATCCACTTCCGTCCATCTCCACTGCCCAGTGTAAGCCACCCTTATTTTTCACCTGGGCTACTCGAATTGCTTTCCAACAGTCTCATACATCCGGCCAGTTGCTGGGGCAGCTGATCTTTTCTCAAGGGCAAATCAAATACATAGCTCGCCTGCTTAAAATTCTTTGGTGACTTCCTGTTGCTCTTAAGGTAAAAATCAGAATCTTACTACCGCCTGCAAATCCCTGCACGGTCTTGCTCCAGCCTAGCTCTCGGCCCCTTCCCCTCTCACTCTGCTTTTGCTTATGCAACTCAGGGCTTCCTGCTAACCCTGTCTCAGGCATTATCACACCCCAACACTTCCTACTTCATTCAGGTCTCAACATCATTTTTCAGGAGGCCCCTCTACCTCTGTATTAAATTTGGTCTCCCTGTATTGCGTTTTCTAAGCACCACGCACATTTCCTTCGTAGAGCTTATCTCTGTTACTGAAACGTACTACAAGTGCCTATTTAGAAATCTGCAGCTACGTTCTCTTTAAATGATGCAAACTTTCTTGTGGGCTCTAAATCTATTAGGCAGTGAGCTAAATTGTCAGTGAAAGTTATCTGGATCTCTTCTGGTTTAAAACAGTAAATATTCAGTCATTCCAAAGTTGCCCTCTGTGTACATTGAAACATGCCTTCCCCCAATCCAAACAAACAGACAAAAAACAAGAAACCAAACATACTCAAGTCCCAATACCCCAGTCTTGTGGGTATGGATTCATTTGTAAATAGGATCTTCAAGTGCAAACACCACCCTCACCCCCACCCGACAGGTGTGGATGTATAGAATCATCTGTAGATAGGACCTTCAAAGATCCTATTTAGTTGAGGAATTGAACCAGGGTGGGCCTTAATCCAATATGACTGGAGTTCTAATAAGGAGAGGAAATCTAGACAGAGGCACAAATGACTAAGCAGGAGGAGTAGAAGCCAGAGGAGGAGATAGAGGAGACAGATGATCATGTGGTGGAGGATTGCCAGCAAGCCACCATCAGAATGCTCCAGACTTCAGAGAAAGCTTCCCCCAGAATTGGGCATCTTTCCAGGCTGGGCTGGGGAAGTGGGTTTTCTAGCTTCTCCAGACCTTGGCTGGCTTTTTCTAAGCTCCCAACTCAGAATTAGACCCCAAGAGTGGGGGAAACACTGACGTCCTCATTCTGACCTTACTTCTTTCTCCACCAAATTTATTTTTATCCCTCCAATTTCTATTCTCTCTTTGGATCTTAGCTTAATGTTACTTTTTCAGGGATGCCTTTCTTGGCCTTGCAGTTTAGATTAGGTTTCCCCTAATGTGATAATTAGGCTGTAAATTACACAAGGCAAGGGTCTGTTTTGTTCACTTCTGTACAAAACTATCCTCAGTGCCTAACATAGTGTCTGGCACACTGTGCCAATAGAGATTAGAAATGCAACAAAAATTTGTTGAACAAACTATATTGTTCACCTGTCTTTGCCCTTAACATCAGGAGGCCAGGGGTGGCATATTATAAATTGCTCTATTCCCTCAGGTCCTAGATTCAGGGCTGACAGGGCTTTGGAGTCAGTTCCTGGCACTCCTCTTCATTCATTCAACAAATGCTTTTTGAGGAAATGCAATGGGCTTGTTACGGGGGAACATAGGAGAAAAACCTTTAAAAATTTTTATTAAACATGCAATACATCCAGAAGAATTGATAACATATATGCATAGTATAAAAAAATAATAAAGGGAACACCCCTAAACCCACCACCCAGCTCCAGTGATACATTTTTAAGTAGTGGGGAGAAGGGATTGAAGAGGAGCAGAAGTAGATCCTTGGAACCCAGTCGGGAGGCTATTGTATTCTTGGTCAGAGAATTGAGGCAGAGGTGCCTCTGATTAGGGTGGTACAGGGTATAGGAGAGGAAAAATTGCGTGTGTTTAAGAGACATTTGACTTGACGGATTGTCACTGGACTTGATGGACAAACTGGCTTGACGGATTGTCATTCACTAGTTGTGTGACCTGGATAAGTCCTAATCTTTCTGAGCTTCAGTTTCTGCACCTGTAAAATGGGTTAATAACTGACTACAGTTATTTGTATTCCTAGCACCTAGTACAAAGCGTGGCATCAGATGGCACCCACAAAAAACAGTTATTATTGTGGAAATTTCATAAATGTCGACAGAACGAATATTCTGTCAAACTTGGAGCTACATCACCAGCTGCTTCAGTTTAGAGGAAAACGATAAACACAGGTGCCCGAGCCGACGCCAACACCTCCTAGGCCGCGCGGCCAGACACCAGTCCCACCCCCAGCCCCGCCCACATCCCTGCGAGCTCCGCCCCCGGGGCCGCGCGCGCGCGTTCCCGCCCCGCCTAAGCTGCTGACGTGCGGGACGGAACCGGGCGGGCGGGCTTCCCGGGGCGGTGTGCTTCCGCGGGCTCTCGGGTCGCTGGGGCCTCGTGGCGGGGCGGCTCCGCAGTGCTTTGCCCGCCTCCGTCACGTGCCCTGCGCCCTCTCACGGCGCCCGGTGGGGCCTGCGCTTCAGCCAGAGACCCGTAAAAAGGGTGAGTGTTGGCGGGAGCAGGATGGGACCGATCGTGCGCGCGCTGTGCGCTCCGGGGCATTGTTGGGGCGGGGCGGGACGGGCACGTGCGCGCCCCTCCCCCACTCTGGCCGGCAGTGCGGAGGCCCGACCCCGCAAGTCCTCGGGTCTGAGGGGGAAGAGAGGGGCGAGTGTCTGCAGAGAGGAGAGGATCCCGCGGAGGAGCCTGGATCCAGGGTGAGTATGAATTTCGGGGGAGTCTCCGAAGCTGGAACCCGAAATCTGGGTGTATGTATGTGGGGTGGGGGCCCCTTTTTAAGTGGGCACAGAGCTTTCTGGGCGGAGGGAGGGTCCCTTGAGCCACTGCAGTGGCCGGAGCTTTCTGGGTGTTGAGTTTGGTGACTGTTGATGGGATTGGAGACGAGATTTGACCCTAGCACCAGCAAATTGTGGATTCACCAAGCAGAATCCTGGAATCTCCCTTCAACCTGTCGCCGTCCCTACCATCCCTCTCCCCCCGAGAAGGATGAGTAGGATTTAGAAGGTTGGAAGATATTCCAGGGATGGTGCCGGAGTGAAAGCTCCCGAGACAGTGAGGGTTGGAGTGAAAAGCTTGGGAAAGTGAGTACCTGGAAGAAAGGCTGGTTTGGTGGGTTGTGGTCAGATTGCAGAAGACAATGAGTTTATAACACGATCTTTTTTTGGGTATTATAAATGTAACGCTGTTATTAAAAAAATAGGAAGTAGAGGGGGAAAATATCACCAATAATCCCACAGCCTTGACATCCACTCTTAGAATTTTGATGTATGTTTGCTAGTACTTCCACATAAGCATATTTTTTATGAATTGTAATTGGAGTTTACATACCATTTTCCATTCCCTTCTAACGTGTAAAAATGCTGTATAATTATATAATAGGAATACTATTACCTATATTCAAATAAGGAAATAGCAAGTATTTGTTTTAGAAAAATGAAAGTACAGACAAGCAAAACAGGAAGGAAAAAGTACCGATAGTATTACTGTCAAGGGATTTTATCATTGGTTGTAATATTTGTGGGTGGTACACTCTTTCAAAGAAAGGGGAGATTATACCCTGATTAGGAATGTAGTTTTCCTGGGAAGCCTTTGAAAGTTAAGTAGGGAAGTAGGATAATCTGACGTATGTGGAGGAAGAGGACCAGAGTGGAAGCTGGGAGACCTATTAAAATGCTCTTTGCAGTAATTTGTGGATAGCAGCGGAGATGGAGAAGAGTGGAAGGGCCAAAAAGTATTTCTTAGGTAGAATGAACAAGACATGGAAGTGGATTGATGTAGAATATGAGGGAAAGGGAGGAATCAAGGCTGTCTTTGCTTTTTGCTTTTTGTTTGGAACGACTCAGGTGGTGGTACTATTTACTGAAATGGAGAAGAGTGGAAGACAAATTTGAGATGGGAAAAATTAAGAGTCCTGTTTTGGATGTGATAAATTCGAGATGCATGTTAGTTATCAGGTCGCTATATCGAGGAGGACATGGGATGCTTCAGGTATGGAACTTGGGAAGACAGAAGTTAGGAGTGGAGATAAAAATTCGGGCGTAATCAGTACATAGATAAAGTTGTGGGACTATACACTTAGGAAAAGAGTACAGATAGAGCAATAAAAAGGACTCAAGCACTCCAGTGTAGAAAGCAGGAGCTTGGTACCAGGCAAGCCAAAAAAGTTAAGGTTCTGGAAGACAGAGAAATGGTCTTCTTATTAGTGTTTCTGTCAGATGGTCAGTTGGTTTTAGCAACATGGTTATTGGTTTTGGTCACTGGAATTACTGTGAGTTCTAGAAGTTGGCAATAGAAGCCAGATTGGAATAGTTGAATGGGTTGTGAAGGAGTGAAGACATGTGTGAATTAGAAAAAGGTGCCCCTTCTTTGAACACCTTATTTCTGTCTGCTCCCAAACGCAATTTGGTGGATAAAAAATGGTGTCTTTTCATTTTTTATTCCTTTATTACCCTACGTTTTTTATTTTTTCATATTTTTTGGCCATATTTGAATTTTTGTTCCTGTCCTCTGTCCATTTTTTTTCTGTTTGCCATATTCTAATTTAGTGTTGAGTTCTTTAGATGTTAAATATATATAGCTTGACATATAGCTTGCAGAATTTCTCCCCATCTGTTTTTCTTAGTTTTAAATTCCTTCACGTTACTTCATTCAGTGGATACAGTATAGTTCGTTACTTCATTCAGTGGATACAGTATAGTTTGCTATGGACTGTTTCCTGGTTTTTATTATAAAATGTATCAGAAGAGGAGAACTAATGTTTAAGTTGTAGGCTTATGATTGCAGATCACTTATTGTGTACGTCGTCCTGCCTTGAGAGTATTTCCTTAGGATAGATTTTCAGAGATGCTTGTCCCTGGCTCTTTGCATTCAATATAGACTTTATTTAAAGCTCCCATCTTCTTCCCTTTAATCCCCGCCCCCGCCCCTTCAGTCTGTTTTATGCACTGCTACAGAATGGAATTGTGGGGGTAGGTACACTTTTCCCTCATAGAACATGAGACTTATGAAACAGATTGCTTCTGTTCTGTGGGAGTTCAGAAAAAAAGTTTTCAAAGGCTGCAGTGCACTTCATGGATGAGTTGGAATTTCATTTGATTTTTGAAGGATGAATAGCATTTCAGTAAGTGGAGAGAAGGAAGAGGTGAAATACGAACGCATTGCACGGTAATTGTGAATGTTTGGGCTTGTGAACTTTGATGACTACAGACAGGGAGAGGCAGAGTATTAATTATCCTAGCCAAGGATATTTTATTCTGTTTATCTGAAGAGTGAGCCTGGTGTGTGGGGTGGGTGTTATGTGGTGATAATGAAAGGTGAGGGTGAGGAGTATGCAACTAGTGGGGTGGAGAAGAGGGGATGGTTTCAGTTTTATTTGAAATATTTTTATTCACAAGGTGGTGTATACATTGGTGATCACTGTGTATTTTAATTTTTAAAATCAGTTTATTTGCGAGTATGTGTGCATTTTTAAAAATTGAGTTATGAGTCACATTAACATACAATTCATTGGTTTTGGTAGATTACCGTGTTGTGCAACATAGTGAATATTTCTTCACTGTCATCATCCCAAAAAGAAACCATGTACCTATTAGTAGTCAATCCTAGTTCTCCCCCTCCCCCAGCCCCTGGTAACCACTAATCTCCTTTCTGTGTCCATGGATTTGCCTATTCTGGACATTTCATATAAATGAAGTAAGAGAAAATGTGATCATTTGTTAGCGGCTTCTTTCATTTAACATAGTGCTTCAAGGTTCATCCATGTTGTAACAGTACTTCATTCCTTTTTATGACTGCACAGTGTTCCATTGTCTGGGGATATACCACATTTTGTTTATCCATTCATCAGGTGGTGGACATTTGTTTCCAGCTTTTGACTGTTAGAAACAAAGCTGCTAAGAACATTTGTGTACGTGTCTTTATAAGGAGATGTGCTTTCATTTTTCTTGGGTAAAATACCTAGGAATGGAAAGGCTAGGTTGTGTGGTAGGCATGTGTTTAACTTTTAAAGAAACTGCCAAACTGTTTTCTAACGTGATTGTACTATTTTACATTCCCACCAGCAGTGAATGAGTGTTCCATTTGTTTCACATTTTCTGTAGTGTGTGTGTAAGAAGAAAACAGAAAGATACTTATAATTCATCTCCCAGATAACCCCTCTTGGCATTTTTCTCTCCAGGATGTATATGGTCAGAAAATTCAGACAGTATAGTCAGAAATAAAATGAAAAGTAAAACCACTACCCAAAGGCAAATAAATTAACCATTTTTTTATCTTTCCTTCCATAACAACTTACATAGGTATTTCTTTTGTCTCTCTTTTCTCTCCCCCCCCATTTTACACAGAAGGAATAAAAATATATACAGTGTTCCATACCTTGACTTTTTTTCACTTAATAATTTGTTTGGAGTCATTAGCATATCAGCATTTTCATTTTAGTGGCTGCATTTCAGTTTTACAGCAATACAGTCCTGGTTTATAAGAAAAGGTGAATTTGTTCCAATGCAGTTTGCTTCCTTTAGGAAACTATCAGAACATAATGGAAATTTCACTTTTGCTTATGTGTGATTTCATCTATAAGAAATGCCAGGTGAATGCTGAAAACTGTGCCCTGCTGAACCAAGCCATGAAAGGAATATACAGAATGCACACACCTCAAACATCTTGCGGTTACCTCAGTTTACTGCTCTGTTATAAGCTATTCCCACCCATATCTGGTATTAAAACTTTTTGTTGATTTCAGATAACCCTCTTTTTACCACTTAACTGTAATTCCCAAGCTATAACCTTTCTAATGGCCACCTCCATAAGCAAACTTGTGGTCTTTTTCAAGGTAAAGGGCCACATTTATTGTAGCATTTATGTATTTCTTAATCATTTTTACTAGAGTTCCTTTTTTATGTCGCCGAGAAAGTTTTTGAGTGTTTTACCCCATCCCCCTTTTCCCATAAGCTCTATGGTTGTTTTTTTTTTGGCTTTTCCACATTTATTATACTTGTAGGGCTTTTCTCCAGTGTAGACTTGCATATGAATATTAAGTTTTGAGAAACAAGAAAACTCTTGCCACATTCCTTACAAACATAGTGTTTCTCTCCAGTAGAAAATCTTCTGTTTAGCAAGATCTGGGGGGAAATGAAAGGGTTCCACAGATTTCTTACATTCCACAGGCAACAGCCCACTGTGTGTTCTTAAATGTTTTGTAAGATATAAAGATTGAAGGAAAGCTTTCACACATTCTTTATTTTCATAAGGTTTTTCTTCAGTGTGAGTTTGAATGTGTACAAAAAGGCTTGTAGAATGAGTAAAGGTTTCCCCAGTTCCTTCAGACAGCCTCTCTTCATGAAGAATTCTTACACATTCTTGATGGTCTGAGAAGAAAGTTACTTTCCCACAAGTCACTGCATTTATATGGTTTTTCTTGAGTGTGAATTTTTTTGTGAACAAGAAGATGTGGATGTTGGGGGATGACTTTTCCACACTGATTACACTCAGAGTTCTCACTAGTATGGAATTTTTTGTGTACAGTAAGGAGAGAGTTCTTTCTGAAGGGTTTATTTTCTCTCTAATATAAGTCTTCTGATGAGTCTTAAGGCATGAATGTTCACTCAAGGCTTTTTCATGTCCGTTACAATTATACAGTTCCTTTCTAATGTGGTTTCTCTCCTGTTTTAAAAGTATCAATGATGACTTATAAAAGTTTTCCAGATTTATTACATTCAGAGATTCTTCCCTGCCCAACCATGACTTTAAGTATGTATTGGAAATAAATTAGTGTGATGAAGTTCTTTGGTTTTGTTTTTTCTCGCATTTGGACTGCACGCATGTATTCCTGACCTGAGTACTTTCAAGTAGAATGAAGTGACTCTTTGGCCAGAAAGTTCTGATATACTCTTTACTTTCACAGGCTTGTTATAGAGCTTAGCTAGTAATTACTCAACTAAATTTTTTATTTAAAAGTTCATCTGGGTTACATAGATGGGAATATTTAGTTGAGGGAACTTTGAAGAAACATGTTTAGCATGTTTTTCAACTCAAGATACTCAGAGGGTTTCTAAACCACAGCTTCATTTTGTGTGAGTAACACTGATTTCAAGTATCTGTCATGGTTGTTGCACTGCCTTTCTATTTTGGGGTATTTCTTCTTCGTTTATCATGGAAAGAAAGGTATTGCAATTTGTGAATCTTACCATTTCCAACACACTGGATGTTTTCCCCAGCAAAATATTCTGCAGAGGAGATGACCATATGATATGAAGATGAATATTCTGTTCTGAAAACAATTTGTCAGCCACCCAGCCACCATTCTTTCCTTCTCTGATTTCCTCTTATGCAGACAGAGGTCTTGAGAGAGATGACCTGAATACTTCTTGTACCTAAAGTCTCTTCAGGATAGTGTCATGTCTAAATTTCGTGAAGAGGTCAATCTCAAGTCCTCTTGATTAAGTAGTAGACAGTCTTACCTCATCCCATCATCAGTCAGTAAGCACCAGGCATTAGCCATCTCTCTCAGATGCCTGCAGGAGTGTGGGTTAAGATGGCCACGGGCGTGCATGCTCAGAGCTGCACCAGCCCTTTGGTTTTTATTGCATGACCTTGCATAGGGTGGTGATTTGGGGAATACATGTAGCAGAACTAATTGTATTTCATAGGACTGATGTAACATAATTTATTTGTTTTTAAATTTTCTTGTTTTATTTTTAAAACAATGAGGTGAATGGATCCTGTAGACAGCATTTTGAGTGAAGTACGCCAGAAACAAAGGCAAATACTATAAGCCTCACCAATATGGACTAACTACTATGTGTAAACTCAGAAATGATTCTTAGAGCACAACCTAACAGGGAAATGATTATTGTAATGGTCCCTGAATTGTAAGCTCTTACAGCAGTCAAATCTATTCCTGAATTGTAATGGCTGTCTCCAAACTCTGAGAAGTTGATCCCTTGGTGTATAACCTGATTGGTCTCTGGAACATTGGGTATCCGTGTGACACCTGAAACTCAGAGCTAGAGCTCCACAGACGTGAATGTCGGTATTAACACATACAGCAGCTGTTAAAAAAAAAAAAAAGAAAGAAAGAAAGAAAAGCTGATAAAGAGCCCAGACTTCAATTACAGATGTGAATGAAGCAGATCTGGTTAACACTGGGGCAAATTCAGCCAAAGGGTAAAGGCTGAAATTGACTGTGTGTTCAAACTTCAACTTCCATGTGAGACCAAGGGAAGAAATGTTTGTTTGGTGTAGGATCTATATTTTCTAAACAGTATAACTTCTACAGTCAGTTTGTTCAAACACCACATTACATGGAACTTTGAATAGGAAGTGATATATGGTAGGTCTGTATAAGTTAGAGTGAAATAGCAACACATCCCAAAGTAATTTGGGCGGAGAATAAAAATATATATTTGGCGCTCTCCTGAGGAGCTGGGGAAGGTTGAGGAGGTGTTGTACTTGCTCACCTGGATTGTTGGCTGATATTCTCACAAACACTGGGGGCTGATGGCTTGACATGCTGAGCGCTCTGTCTTGGGGCTTGCTTGCCCCTATGAAGCTTTTTACTGCAAAGGAGAGGCTAAACGTGCTTATAATTGTGCCTAAGAGTCTCCCCCTGAGTGCCTCTTTGTTGCTCAGATGTGGCCCTCTCTCTCTAACAAATCCCCCTTGGCAGGTGATCTCACTGCCCTTCCCCCTATGTGGGACCTGACTCCCAAGGGTGTAAATCTCCCTGGCAACACAGGATATGACTCCCGGGGATGCATCTGGACCTGGCATTGTGGGATTGAGAACATCTTCTTGACCAAAAGGTGGATGCCAAATGAAAGGAAATAAAGCTTCAGTGGCTGAGAGATTTCAAATGGAGGTCACTCTGGAGGACATTCTTGTGCACTATATAGACAATACGTTTTAGGTTTTAATGCATTGGAAAAGCTAGAAGTAAATACTTGAAACTACCAAACTTCAACCCAGTAGCTTTGACTCTTGAAGACAATTGTATACAATGTAGCTTACAAGGGGTGACAATGTGATTTTGAAAACGTTGTGGATCACACTCCCTTTATCCAGTGGATGGATGGATGAGTAGAAAAATGGGATGAAAGCTAAATGAAAAACAGGGTGGTATGGGGGGGATGATTTGGGTGTTCTTTTTTATTTATTTATTTATTTTTTTTGTATTCTTATTCTGATTCTTTCTGGTATAAGGAAAATGTTCAAAAATAGATTGGGGTGATGCGTGCACAACTATATGATGGTACTGTGAACAGTTGATTGTACACCATGGATGATTTTATGGTCTGTGAATATATCTCAATAAAATTGAATTAAAAAATTGTGAAATACATATGTACCAAAAAACTGTGTTTTAAAGAATGTATGATTTAAATGTATGTTTTAAAGAGGTATGTTTTAAAGAATGATGATAAAATAAGTACTTACTTATCTACCACCTAGCTTAAGAAATAAGACATCATCAATAATTTGAACCTCTCTGTGTCTGCTTAATGGATCATACTTCATGAGAAAGATAAAAAGTATTAACCACCCCACCCTTCTCCCCTGACACAGACTGAAACTCCTCTTCATAATGTTGACTCCCCAGCTAACTGTTTTGCTTCTTGTGAGTGTATACATAGCATACACATACATACTTGGTGAAGGATGATTTGTAAATAGGTAGATTTTTGTTTAAGGTTAAATAAATATTGGGTTTGTTATTTTTAATAGCAACCTTATTGAGGTATAATTCATATACCATATAAATTCAACCTTTTAATGTATACAATTTATTGCTTTTAGTATAGTGTAGTTACAAAGTTGTATAACCACTACCACTATCTAATTCCAAAACATTTTCATCAGTATATAGATTTTTTCTAGATAGGTCTATTTTCTAGAGTAGAGTGTTGGTTTAAAGAAAAACTAATTAAAAAATAAACAAACAAAAAACAAAAACATGCTTGAGGTTTCATGGTACTTGTGTCCTTTCCAGAATGTCTGCTCCAGGTAAAAAGCATGAAACCTCATAGGTTTAATAGTCAGCTTGAAAACTCCAGTGAAAAGTCCCTATTTAGCGAATTGTGCAAGATTTGGGCTTAATTTATATATTTTCAGTGACTGTGTCTAAGAGTTTGACACAATCTTGACCTGGTCCACTTCCTCCTTCCTTTTGAATCTGGACTTGGAGACAAGTTTTATTTCCTTTTTGCTTCTCTTGGAAAGAAAAAAATTATGGCTTCATAAATTGAACAACAGAATTGTCATAGGTAGTCAGAACTACCATTTTGAATAATGCCAATAATTGCGTCTCATAGTGGCTCCAAGAAAGTCAATGAAAGATTATGTGGCTTCTCTTACGTCAATTTAAGAAAAATTTACTTTAATTATTTCAGAACTCTTTAACATCCCGTATGGCTCAGTCTGTCCAGAAAACTTAAATTTAATTGTAAGGAAAAGTATAGTGAAGGTTTAGTTGTTGCACTAATGATGGAAGCAGTGGCGTGGGAAATTTAGAATAGCTCTTTTATCCTAAATTCTTGTACATGTCACTTTGTAAGATTAGAGACAGAATATGGTCTAATGGCTCCTGGGGCTGAGCTTATGTAGCAACTTGGGTAGCCGGGAGCTATTTTATTTGTAAAAGGAAAGTAGGTGATTTTGAGGTGGAAATACATAGTATTTACATAATGAAACAGATTTTTTTTTAGTTCACCTGTTTAGTTTTCCCATTTATTTCAGTTCCTTACATTTCATACTGGGAGTGGCCCAGATCATCAACTGAAAAGCCACATCGGTTAATGCTAATGATAGCATAAGCGCTGTCAGCTTCCCCCCATTCTGGTCCAGTGTAAAATTGGTATTATTTTTACTTGATCTGTTTTTTTTCCACACCAAATGGGTTGAAGAAATAGTGATCATGTTGGCTGACAAATGAAAACACATTAAAAAAATTTTTATGTAAGATCAACTTAGAATACTTGTAATAGAGTTTTTGTCAATACCAACCCTAATAAAAACCAGAATAGAATCTTCAGTTCTCTTCTAAATTTCCCTTAGTTTGAGTTTTTCCTAAAATAGACTACTACAGATAACTTGTATTGTAAAATAAGCATACTTGTAATTTTAGGAAGAAATTTAATGTCTATATTTTCAGTTACCTGTTTTATTGGGTTTATACAGTCTTATGAGGAATCTTGAAATAAAGCAAAAAATTTTTAATTGACATTGGAATATACACTTTGATTCTTTTGCTAGGACTTCTGTATGCCTAATGATTTTTTTCAGTGTAATATTAAAATGGAAATATATTCTTAACGTGTGTACTGGGCAGTGCGTGGGAAGCCTGGATGATGTTGGGGTAAATTTACTAATATTTTTAATTTGCAAAATACAATTCAGTTATGTTATGTGTTCCTAAAGGGCAAACATTAGACCTATGTATTGCACATCACCTTGTTTCTGATCCTCCCCATTATGGTTTTAGGATTTAGCCTTTGTTCAAGCTGCTTATTCCTAATTTTTTACATTATTTATTGCTAGCAATATAACTTTCTAGTTATGATGTACTATTCTTTTAATATCCTGCTTGATTGGACTTTTATAGCTGTTTCTGTAAATGAAAACTGGGTTGTCATTTTCCTCTGAGGATGAATTTGAACACATCTCCCTAGGTTTAGATAGGTTGTTTTTATTGTTGTTAATTTCTAAATGCTCTGTTATTTTAGTTTTAATTTCTTCTTTGAGCCATGAGTTATGTGGAAGAGAATTTTATTTTATGTATCATTAGTGAATTTTTGGTTAATGATTTCATATTTAATTTTATTGGGATCAGAGTAATATTTCCATGTTGTGCACTGATTGAGACTTTCTTCATGAATTAATTTTTATTACAGAAGTTGTAGGTTTACAGAAAAATCATGTATGATTTAAGTTTTATGAGTGTTTTATAGATATTTCAAGTGAATTATTCAATTGGGTTCAGAGTTGTAGGTAAGTTAAATCAGGCCTGTTATTTCCATTATTTATATTACTGTATCATATCTTTATTTGTCATCTTCTTCATCTTTTAAATTTCTGAGAGATGTGTTCAAATACTCCTACTATGATTGTAATTTTACTTATGTTCTAGTATTTCCAGTTTTGTTTTGCTTTTTGTATATTTTGATTCTCTTTGGTGTATAGTTTATGACATACTTTTATGATTGCATATTTTCATATAATATAGTCTTTATCATATTAATGTTTTTTGCCTTGAATAATTCTGTCTGATATAAATATTACCATACCTATCTTCATGTTTGCCTTTGCCAGTGCATAAAGGAATTCTGTGTACCTTTATTTTAAACATTTAACTGTGGTGTCCTTGAAGATGTAGCAGTACCAACAAATAGATTTCTAAATAGAATGATGAAAGCTAATGTCAGCTAGTAGTTATGTGCCCTGTGGGTATTTATATTTTGGCATGTGCTTTAGTTATTCCTTCATTTATTTCTTCAGCAAATAATTTATTGAGTGCATCCTGTCACTTTGGTAGAGCAGTGCAGGGAGGGCTGTTGTGATGGTTAATTTCATGTGTCATTTTTGGCTGGGTTATGGTGTTCAGTTTTTTGGTTAAGCAAGCATTGGCCTTGTTGTTACTTTGTGGATTTGCATCTATAATCAGTTGTTTGCGTCTAGACTCACAAAAGAGATTGCCCTCAGCAATCAGTTGGAAGTCTTAAAAACCAGAACTGAGGATTTCAGAGATCAGAAAGAATTTCTGCCTTTTCTTCAGTTAGCCAGCTTTCCCTGGGGAATATGGACTTGCCAGACCTCACAATCACCTTGATCAGTTTCCAGCTTGCAGCCTGTCCTATGGAATTTAGACTACCGTTCCCTACAGTCGCATGAACCCATTCTTCATAAAGAATCTCTTTGTGTATGTATGAAGTTTCTCCCGTCAGTTCTTTTCCTCTGGAGAACCTTGACTAATACAGCTATGTTGGTTAAGGTGGTTAGGGAATGCCTTCTTTGATAAGGTACACAGTTTGAGCTGGGACCTGGTAAAGCCGAGCTGGGGCCTGGTAATGCCAACTTGGGGGAAGAGCATTCTGGGCAAAAGGAACCATAAATTCAAAAGCCCTGGGGAACGATTGAGGAACAGAAAGAAAACCAATGTTTCTGAATCTTATGATCAAGGATGGAGAGGAAGACAAGACCCAGTTCATGTAGGGTCTTTGTTGGCCATGTTAAGGAGTGTGAATTTATTCTAAGTGTTATGGGAAGCCATTGGGATGTTTTACGCAGGGGATGACATGACCTGATACTTGTATAGTCTATTTCTAAAGGGAGATAAATTACGTTCAGTGAAACACAGATTTTAAGTGTACATTTGGATGAATTTTGATGATTGCATACTCCCATGTAACTCACAGTCTTTTTGAGATGGAAAACATTTCTATGATCCCGGAAAGATCCTTCCTGCCTCTTCCCAATCTACATACAACCACCACCCCCAACTAATATTCTCATTTCTTTCACCATAGATGAACTTGTCTGTTCTTGAACTTCATATAAATGGAGTTGTTTAGTATGTACTCTTTTGTGTCTGGCTTCTTTTGCTTATCATGATGAGGTTGATCTGTGTTGTTGCTTGTATCAGGAATTCTTTGTATGAATCACAATCTGTTTATCCATTCTCCTGTTGAATATTTGGGTTTTATAGACATTTTTGTAAAATCTTTTTGACTAATGGAGGAAAATGGATGTAGGTTCTCTAATTCAGATATTTAATAAGGGAACACTGGTTGTCTTTTTACCAAGGGGAAAATACTTTTGTTTGATGCGAAGAGTATAGAAAGGACAGGGCGACAGCAGCATCTTAGGATGTTTATGTGTTGAAGCACATGGAAAATGATTGTGCCATGTTCCCCCGCCCACTCTTCATAAACCAGATGGATGATTTTGTGGCGGCTCTGGAGGCTGTGTTCCGCTGGAGCTGCGGAGGTGGGTAGAGGAGCCCCCCCCCCCCCGTCGCTGCTGCTGCTGGCCCCGGCGGACACCCGGCTTCTCCGCACCTTAGGCAGGACAGGGCAGCCCTGGGCGCCGCGCTTGCATCATTCCTCCTCACAGCTCCCGACACCCGGGACCCTCGCCCGTCTGTTTGTCTGCGTCCCGCTGGCCGTACACATGCCCAGAGCCTGGCCTAGGACAGGCGGTGACCCGCTGGTGGGGCGGCATGGGCAAGTCGGCACTCAGGATGCAGTTCAGCCAGTCCTGTTTTTTAACGGATTATGATCCAACCATTGAATATTCCTGTGCAAAGCAGTGTGTGATGGATGACAGAGCAGCCTGGCTAGCTGTTCTGGATACAGTAGGACAGGAACAGTTTGGAGCTATGAGAGAACAGTATATGAGGACTGGCGAGGGTTTCCTGTTGGTCTCTTCAGGCACAGATAGAGGCAGCTTTGTAGAAATCTATGTTTCAAAGACAGAGTCTCAGAATAAAGGACCATGATGAATTTCCCATGATTTTAATTGGTAATAAAACTGATCTAGATCATCAAAGGTAACACAGGAAGGACAACAGTTAGCAAGGCAGCTTAAGTTAACAGACTTGGAGTCCTCAGCAAAGATTAGGGTGAGTGTAGATCAAGCTTTCCATGAACTTGTCCGGGTTAGAAGGAAATTTCCAGAACAGGAATTCCCTCTTTCACCAGAACCAACACGGAAAGAAAAAGACAAGAAAGGCTGTCATTGTGTCATTTTATAAGAATCCCATGAATTTTAGCTACCAGCTGCCAGGAAAAGTCCTAATCTCTTTCTCTACTTACAGTTTACATCTTGTTGGTACCTTTTTAGCCTTAGACAAGCAAGTCTGACAAATGATCACCATATTAGCCTTAGAACAAGAAGCTGGCTAATCCTTTCCATGGAGATACTGTGGTCATTCCAAGACAGATTCAAAGGAAACACTAAGGCTGTTTCTAAGATTATCGGATTCCTTTAAAATGTATATCTGTATACAAAGACACATTTTAAAAAGAATTTAATTCACTTTTATTGAGATCTGTTCACATACCAGACAGTCATCCATGGTGTACAATCAGCTGTTCACACTACCATCATATAGTTATGCATTCATCATCCCAATCTATTTTTTATCTATTTTTTTATTAATGAAAGTTGCTTTATTCAGATTGCCTTAATTTTTTTTCATTTTTTAAAATTCAGTTTTATTCAAACACATTCGCATAACATACAATCATCCATGGTATACAGTCAGCCGTTCACAGTATGATCATCTAGTTATGCGTTCATCACCACAATCTATTTCCGAACATTCTCCCGACATCAGAAAGAATCAGAACAAGAATACAAAATATAAATGAAAAAAGAACACCAAAACCATCCCCCCATCCCATCCTATTTGTCACTTAGTTTTTATCCCCATCTTTCTACCCTTCCATCCATACACTAGACAAAGGGGGTGTGATCCACAAGGCCTTCACAATCACACTATCACCCCTTGTAATCTACATCTTCAGGAGTCCAGACTGCTGGGTTGGAGTTTGGTAGTTTCAGGTATTTACTTCTAGCCATTGCAATACATTAAAACCTAAGAGGTGTTATCTATATAGTGCATAAGAATGTCCACCAGAGTGACCTCTCGACTCCATTTGAGATCTCTCAGCCACTGATTCTATTTCGTCTCATTTTGCATCCCCCTTTTGTTCA
>PVKY010004891.1:0-10046 GCA_004027775.1 Bradypus variegatus
TTTAACCCTATTCAAATTTGGGGAAATGGCTTAATATGCATGCTAATATTCCATCATTATTCCAATTAAGGAAACTATTATGTTAAAATGTTTAATCAGGAGAATTAGGGAGAACTCTAGACACCTAAAATTAACCTCTAATAGTCTTGACATTCATTTCACTTAAGTGCAATTTGTCAAGCTATAAGCAACTCCAGCTTATGACTTCTGCTTAGGCACGTGGGGATTCCTGATAAGACCTAAAAGCAATTCATTTCCTAACTAGATTGATGTCTAAAAGAGTCAACTTAAAAGGGCCGCAATTTATATACAATCAAATCCCCAAGCAGTCACATTCCAAGGGACTTAAACATCACCATCTTGATCCCCAGTAACAATGCTATTCACATCAGAAACAACACAACCACTTCCTCTTTCTCTGACCTTCTCTGTTTAATTACTTCCTGTGATTTCTTCTAGGGCTGAGTGTGCATGCTTCCCAGGGCAGCGGGCTTTCCATACACGACTGGTTTGTCTGGAAGGTGCAGAATGCCAGCTGACCGTCAGATGTTACACACACAGTTCTGGGACTTCAACATTTCTTGCTAAGTGATGGCTCTCTTGGGCCTCCTAGCATTATTCACCAAGAACATTTTTTAAACCATGAGAGAAGAAATGATTCTTCTAACACATTCTCCTCTATCGTCAAGCTGTACCTCAAAGCTGGAAATCCTGACAGGGTTGCAGAAGGGGAGGTCTTTGATAACATCTCTTAGTGTATAAGCACCAATCTTCTTGTCCAACAGGCTTCTTCAACAAACACACTCCAAATGTCAAATATGCAAAGACACTAGTTTTAAAGTCTGGACAATGAAGATGCAAACCTGGTAGCTCAGAGCTCATTACTATCACAGCCACCAAGTAGGTCCTTGCTACTTAGCATCATCTGGGAGTTTCTTAGACATGCAGAACCTCAGGCCTTACTGAACCAATTTACAAGATTCCACGGGTGATCCATATGCACATTCAAGTTTGACAAACACTAATATAGGATCCTCCTCCCGAAATAGCTAGGCTCAACTACAGGCCAGGAGAATACTAGGCTTTGTTAGCCATCTTGCTTACACAGACTTTCCATCAGGAATAAGATGGCCAGTTCTCTTTCCAAAAATATCTATATAGCTGCTGTTATCTCAGTGCAGAAAAGGCCTTCTATTCCACACGTCATCTCAGTGGGCGCTGGCTCACTACTTGGTAGAGCCAAGCTGGAAAGCAACAAAGAAATATCACCTCACAGATCTGTGCCATTTACAGGATTTTAAGTGAGTTCTAATTTCATTCGCCCAACAGTAGTGTAAATCAAGCTGTACACACACCACCACTTTCTATATGAGAAAACAGGTTCCACCAGGTTAAAAGATAAAATGTAGTTCTACAGACATGGGATCTGAAGTCAATACTTAGCCTCTCAAGCTTTTTCTGCCAACATGATGCCTGATTGTAGGACATACTCCGCTCATGTGCACGTACATACATACCCACCCTAAAAATGAGTTATAGAGCCTGTTAGAGGATTCTGGCAGGGGTGGGAAACTCTTTTAAAGCTCTAGATGAAGAGTTCCCCCACCCCACCCCAGATCTGCGAACCCCATGCTTCCATTTCAAGCTTGCAGCTCCAGGAGAAACCCCACAGGAAGGAGGGAAGAAAAGGGAAACAGCTCTAGCAGTCAATCCTCAAGATGATGTTGTCCTCATACCCTTAAGGCATCTGAAAGTGCCTAGCATCCTAGAATGTAAGCTCCCTGAGGGCAGAGATGTCCTGAGTCATAGCTCAGGTTCGGTCTGGCAAAGGAGATGCTCAGTATTTGCAGTACTGAATGGCACATGGTAGGCACTCAAGAACTACATATTCCCTTTCCTCTGGCCTCACCCCCACTGCTATTTATTTCATCCAATAAAATATTTTATCCAAGGTTTTGCAAATGGACCCAAATACATTCTAAATTCAAGTTCTTTAGATTCAAAGTCTACCACACTCCAAATTGAAACCTGCAATCTAATATCCCATGATTTTCCTTAGGATAGAAGACATCTAAGACTAGGTGATAAGGACCTCAAAGCTGGCTTCCCAACAGCTGAATCCTGTTCTGAATCCTGTTCACACCCAGAGAAGGCAATCATTATGCCTTCAGGGCCAGAAGTGAGACATTGAGCCAGTGTACATGAGCCTAGCAGAACAGGCTTGCTTTGGAATTTTGAGCCTGAGCAAAGTCACAGACTTGATTTAACTTACTAAGCAAAGGGGAAAAATTCAATAACTATATTAAAACTATATTCACACTTATGCAGCTTTAAAAGGCCTGTAAAAATGAGCAAAACTGGGTTGCTGATAGATTAAATTAAAACTCTGGTCCAGTACCGCATGTATATTCCTTTGTTCACTTCATTCTTTGGCTAGAAATATAAAATGAAAACACCAACATGGCCTACAAGTAGACAAAACAAGGCATAAGCCAACTCATTCCCTAGGAGAACTCTCAGCCCCACCCTTCACCCACCAAGACTATGGACTTGTATTTTAGAAACAATTTGAATGCTTTTGGTAACACGGTTTCTAGACTACAGATCAGGAAAAGGGAAAGGGATGGCAAGGCAGTCAAGGATGACAATAAGAGAGGAAAAATGCTACTAAAGACATAAAAACAAAAACAAAACAAAACAAACAAACAAAAAATAACCCACACAGCCAACTAGAGTCACCAAGTAAAGGAGCCAGTGGTTAGCTGGGCATTATTGATTTTATAGTACAAGAAACAAGGTACTCTCCTAGAGAAACCTACAAGGACAGTGTTGGAAAGGTCAGATGCAACAGCAGAACATGACTTCTGGATTCTAATTCTCCCATAAACTCCTCAAGAAGCCCTAAGCAAGTCACTTGACTCTCCCAGATATAAAGTGAGAATCTCATTTCCTGCCTGAAAAGGGTGCTGTGAAGCTAAAACGAGTTAAAGTATGTTCTCTGCCCTGTAAATTCTGAAAGTAAACAACACCTTGTTACCTGAAGTGAGACATACAAGAAGAGGATGGGAACCACTGAATTCCCAATTTGTCAGGTGATGTGCTAAAATGCTTTATGTCCACTATCTCATTTTCCCTTTTTAACAGCCTGTAAGTAGACACCAGAATGAACCTCATTCACCTTAACTCAGGGCTCAAGAGTTAGGTCACTTGCCAGTATCCCTTAGTCAGTAAGGGGCAGAGGCAGGATCTGACCCCAAAGCCCATGTTTTATCCACCACCTTCATGGCAGCCTCCCCTTTAGTAGGAAAAAGCAACCTCAAGAGTCTTTTTGGATGTAGGTAGAGTATGAATAACAGTTTACAATTTTATATAAGGTAAAGTTATTTTTCAATTTATGCATATTTATTTCAGCCAACAGATAAATGATTATAGAAAAACTACTATTTGCTCAACACTTCCTATAAGGGCCATAAGCCATTCTTTTCACATCTAGAAGGGGAGCCAGGCCAAGTTTCTCTATGCATTGTGCCCTATTTTAAGTTAGGGTGGGATGCAAAGATAAAATAAACAGCACTTATCTGAAAAATCAGGCAGAGCCAAAGGAATGTAATGAGAAAAAGACATAAGAGGAATAAATATTGAAAATGAAAAGACAAAGATATCATTACCATATGAACAATTTAAAAACTTAATCTGACAATTAAGTTTTAAGCATTTATGAATGGACCACAGGGAATATATCTCAGAATGAAAACAACCAGCTTTGAAAAAAATCATTAATTCAGTACACTGAGGAGCCAAAGGCATACATTTTAGAATGTGCCCGTATTTCGTCTATCTCTTCAATCATAAGAGCTAAATCCTGGGGTGGAGTCAAAATCCATTTCTTCTTCTCTAGTACAAATAAACATAGAAATTTTGTTTTTGAATATTCAACTATACTTTGAGAGAAGCATAAATAATATTTTATAAAGTATTAAAAATGTAAGCAGTTTGGTATCATGTGTGCAACATGCCACATTTGAACATATTTTTGATAAAGGTTACCTGAGAAAGGGAAATGAATAACACAAAACAGTTGTTACTCAATTTAGTGAAATTCTATGGCAGTCAATATCCTGGCCTAACTTCCTCTCATAATGTGGGCCACATGTCAAGTTGTGATACAATCCTTTATGCCTATTCAGGGAAAGTATACAGAGAACACACTTTGCTCCACAGTACACCGTGTGTGCGAGTGCAAAATATCACTACTGCTTCAAAGGCACTAAAAGCCCTGGAAAATGCTGGGAAAGCATCATCGATGTTCTAGTTTAAATACTGATTAAAAAGAAACATTTACAAGAATAAACTACCAAGTTTATCGATATGACGGGGTCTTTAAGAAAAAAAAATCAGCTGAATTTACTTAAGAGAAAACAAGCCAAAACAAACAACCACATGCACACAAAACTTCCTGCTCTGCCTCTATTACCATCTTGCTCAATTTCTGAGGATTCTGCTATTAAACTCTGTATTTGTGTTCAACCCGGTAATATAGGAACTATGCCAATATTGGAGTTCATCGGCACAGCTGCCTCCAATGTCAAGTGTTCAGACTTCATCAGAATCCTGCAGCTACTACAAATTATTAATACTGTGATTTCTGCAGAGATTCTCCTGCAGAGGCAGAAATGCAGGCTCTAACTTGTTGAGCTCAAGATCTTCTACATCCCAGTTCCCACAACAGTGACTGGAAATCAAAATGGTTTTGAGGTGTCAATCACAGATCAACCACCACCGGATAGCTCTGTGCCCAATTTCCACAAAACACACCAAGGAATGACTTCATGCAAACATAATGATTTTCTCAGAGCAAGGCTTATATACAACCTAAGTTAAACAAATGCAACAACTGTCATTATTGGGTTAGTCAGCAGGGGCCAAACAGCATTTTTAAATAATTAAATTCATTATTTTACTTAAGACAATGTGTGGGGTCAACAGCTACAAAACTAGACAGTAGGGAGTGAATCCTGAACTCAAAATGCTCATATTTTGTTCCAGAATCTAGCTGGGTAGTATCCCAACTCTAAATGGTGATAACTGCCATATGGTGTGGGAAAAAATACTATAATGAGAGATCGCTTTTGGTTTGGATGGGGGGGCGGGGCGGAGTCAAGGAATGCCTCCTCACACAAGGAGTGGCTCAGAGCTGGTTGGGGGGAATGAGAACTTCATCTACTGGAGAAGAAAAAGAAGGAAGAGGATAATTCTAGAATAAAGAGTTAAGCTCTGTTGAGGCCAATAGTTTTTGGTGTTTGTACTTCGTTCACTTTTAATATTTTGTATTGGTTATACGAACAGAAAAGCAGAAGGCACAAGCTATAGCCAGAAAGGAGGCAGCATTTGCTAGCAATCCCAAAGAAATAAAGCCAGATGATCATCAGTAGATGGAGGTCTAGTCCGGGCCAGTAACCTAACCAGCTGTGCAACTTGCAGTAGACACCGAACCTTATACAATGACAGGTCTGGCTTACGAGATGGATAAGTTCCTTCCAAGTTTTTTGTTTTGTCTTGCTTTCGAGATTTTATGATGAACAGACCAAGATTCCAATTCTCTGTGATTTTAACATTTAAGGCATATACTCATATAAAACAAAACTTACCTGCTTTTTAAGGCCAACACAAAGAGAACGGATCAATAACTGCTATATCAGGTTCAATTTCCATACCTGTTATTTCAGTGAATTTACATGTGACATTCCAAAAATAATCAAATGCACCTCTCCTGTTATCTAAAGGTGTACAACAGATTCTCAAGCCCAAATTTATTTAAATTCACTTTAATTTGGTATGTGCCTCACAGCTTTTTCAGAGAAGTGAAGTGGAAAAAATTATGGCAAAAACAGATTACCACCAAATCAGAGGAATTATGGATGGCATGACTGGCAGAAAACATGTGGCCTCTGAAGTCAGGATGACTAAAGCTGGTCATCTGCTCCCCTTCTGAGGCAGCACCTCACAGCCCTTAAGAGCAAAGACTCCTTCCTGAACCAAGCTGCCAGGGGTTCAAATCCCAGTTCCCTAAGCTACTAACAGTATGGCCTTAGGCAAATTACTTACCCTCTCTGTGCCTCGGTTTCCCCATCTACAAATGGGAATAATAATACCACCTATTTCATAGGGTTGTTGAGTAAAGTGATATAAAAACATCTGCTGTTTGGAGCAAGTAACTTTACTTCACCTTCCCCATCAGTTAAATGGAACACCTCCTCACAGGATTATTTGAAAATGAACCAGCTAAGCCTGTGAGAAATCTATCTTGGTGCCCTGCAAAGAGCCACACCACACACCATTTTATGCTTGGCACTATACTGTAAGCTTTACATTACATAGCTCTTATTTAACTTTCACATCATAAAATAGGTAGAATTTATTCCCATGTTATTCACACAGATGAAATCAGGGTTAGATACATTACTTGCTTACATCATAAAGGGAGAAAATGGCTAAGCCTCAAATTGTGAGCATATGTTAAAGATGCATTTAACATGGGGTACTTGATTGGACCTTAGCTGAAATAACTAGTTATAAAAGATGATTTGCAGACAATTAAAACTGAGTTTTAAAGACATCAGGGGATTATTCTTAATTTTGTAAAGTGTGATAGTGGTATTGTGGTTTCACAGACAGTATTCTTATCTTTGGAGAAGCAAGCTCAAGTATTTAAGGGTAAGAGTCTCAATATCTGTAATTTTCTTTGAAATGGTTCTGCAAAAACATTTACATCTTTTTTGTTTTTTTTTTAGAAATGGGAAACTTTTCAAAATCAGGAAAAATATGACAGAGGACAAAGCTGCAAATCCATTCTCAGCAAGAAGGGTGTTGCAGAGAAGAGTTCACAAGAGGAACGAAATAGAAAGGTGAATGATGTCCTGGATGTCTCCTGAATTACTGCCTTTTTCCAAATGGTTTATTTTGACTGCAAATTTCCAAACCAATCACAGCCCTGATAAAATGCTTTAAAAGCTTAAAGTCCAAGTAATTAAAAAAAAAGAAGATTCCACTCTTATGCATTTCAAAAACACTTTCAAGAGCTTATTGTTGTTCTTTACTTTTCTAAATTAAAAAAAATAAATGTAGAATTGTAATCTGACATGCATTTCTACCTGGAGTGGGATCAAAGGAGAGGTCAGTGTATTTTCCATATGGAAGCTGTCTTTTAGGACCATCAATGAGAAAAGTAGACAAGCTTTCTTGAATTATAATGTGTTCATTAGAAGAACTTTAAGTTGAGATGGGAAAGAAAATGAGAAGACAAAACAGTTTTTGCATTAGGTGCAATTTTACCACTTTCATTGCATTCTGCTACTAAGTGTAATGTCGTTAAATATCTGAACCATCTAAAAAAACTTTATGTGGACTATCAGGAAAACAAGAAAATCTATTTTGTACCTAATGTATAATTATATCTCTCCTAAGTCTCCAATCTGATGTCACTAATTCTCTTTTATACCCTATCTAGAAGCCCTGTCTGCTTTCAAAAGGTATTTGAGGAACCTTAAACATAAAACCATTAGAAGAGAAAATAGAAGACCAAAATTCATAGAGGGGAAGGGGTAAATAAGTCTAGCAAAAACCTAGGTTAATATGGCTACCATAATCATTAATTTTTAGCTCTGAGCTTCCAGAGATGGCAAACAACAACCACGAAAGCACCCCCAGCAGGCTCTGAAACTCAGGGAGAAACCTCCCCAGCACTCACGTTTAAAAAGTATTTTTCAGACAGGTGATTACATAAGAACGTTGGATAATATAATGGTCAGTGTCTACAATAGGAGTTTATAGCCCTTGCAGCTGCTTTTTTGCTTGGGCATTTCATGTCTCATGCTAAAGTCATGACATTAAAAGCAACCCTGAAAAGGCCAGTTCTTTAGTGGGCTAAGGGGACAAGGCTTTCTGATTCTCCGATAGCAGAACCTGCCCTCAAATATCCATTGTCTCAACAGGGCTTCTGACAGCATTGAGGGCAGCCGGTTTATTTCCATGCTTAACGCGCTCCGAGAACCTGGAATCAGAGATATTATTTCTCCACATCCCAGGCAGAATCCTTTTGATTTGGATACCTGATGAGACAGTAGGCAAGAGTGACTGCTGCCCTTAAAAGGGAGATACCTGGCCTGTACTCACAATGGATGGAGCCAAGGGACCCTCATGTAGCGTTCTCAATCAGAATCCAAGAATCCCCAGCCCCAGCAGACAGCAACTGTCCCTCACTGCTACTTGTGTATGGGGGTACAATCTAGGACCGATAAACTTTCTGCAAGGCCCAGCAGCATATTCCTTCCGTCCATATTTTAGCCCTAAAAGGGCAACTTTTTTTTTCACATTACATTTTAAGACAGTTTATGAAGGTAAAGCAAAATATCTGCAATAGGCCAGCAGATGCGGCGGGGCTGCTGCGACACGAACACCACCAGGAGGGATCTTCTCCAAGGACCGGTGTCAGGGCAGACCAGGGGTTACTGCAGTCAAAGCTCCCTGGGGACCCATAGGAAGGAAATTCCCTTTTCCAAACACCAGTCCTCCAGCGTGGCAACAGCAAACACCAAAGGATAAAGGGAATTAAAAAAAAAAAAGTGAGTAAATCTCTTGGATTAGAGTGTAACATTCTGTCACCTGCGGCAGGAGACGTCTCCTGCTAGCCTCTCTGTCGCCCAGCACTGAGTCACTTCCCCTCTCTCCACTCCTCTAGTGCCAACGCTCGCCAGGGGCAAAAGAACCGCGGCCTCCACACCCTTCACAGACACGCGCGGGGCCTCCCTCCAGGCGCGCGTCCCAGCGGCTGCAGACCTGCTCCTTGCGCCCAAGCGGGCGCCGCCGCTACCTTGGCTAATGGCAGCACTGAATGAAAGGAGCCGATGCAAGCTCCGGATTTATGAATGTGCAGGGGAGGAGGGGAGGGATATCATGTGACAATAAAGGAGAGTGTCTTATTCACAAAAAAAAAAAAAGGGTGGCTGGTGGCGGGCACAGCCACTGAGCAGCAGCAGCGGCCGCCTCGCGGTTACGGTTCCGACCCCAGGCCGAAGACCTGAGGCACCCGGCCCAGCGTCCCTGCTCCCATAGCACCGCGATCGGAAAAGCCTCGGGCGGGGGAGGGAGAAGCCAGACCGGACCCCGCGACCGCGAGGCTGGTGGGAGCTGCACCTTGGCCCGCCCGCCGCTGGCGAAAGGCTCCGGTTCCGCGAGGGCTGCGGGTCTACTCCGAGACTCCCGGGCGGAGCGCCCCAAGCATTGTTCCCCTCGGGCCCGCACTTCTCGTGCGCGCGCACATACGCTCACACACACATATACACACGCACACGCCGACAGCACGCTGCCCCGCACGCTCCCGCCCCCGCTGCACACGCTTCGGATCCGACTCCCACCCCACGACCTGCCCCGACTCTGCGGGGCGCGTGTCCCGGGCCCACAAGCGCGTGCACACACTCACATGGGCCGCGGGACCCTCGGGCGGCTCCAGCACGCCGGCCCACGCGGGGATCCCGGCGCAAGCCGACCCTCGCGCAGACCATGCCAGTCCACCCTAGCTCCGCCGTATTTTTTATGAATGAAAATGTGGTATGCAAATGAGAGCGATTCAAGAAAACGAAATGGCGGAGCCTGAGTCCCAGCGGGCTCCCGAAGGGACCGCGGGACAAACAGCGGGGTAGAAGAGTCACAAAGTCATCCTATAAAATCCCACCGACCCGGGGAAGCCGGAGCGGGGGTGTCAGGTCTTTCGCTTCCACCGCGGAGGATACGGGATTGGAAGGGGCTTGTGAGTCCCCGGAGAGGCTACGGGGACCGCCTCGAGGTCACCCGCGCGTCCTTGGTCCCTGCAGCCGCCCCAAGCCCACCGACCCAGGGCGCGCCCCCGATGGCCCGCGGCAGTGTTCGTCCCCTCCCCACTTCTACAAGGGAGGAAATCTCGCGCCCCAAGGCCCACGGGCCAGCGAGGCGCTGCAAAGCACGCCAAGTTCACCCCACAAGCGTCCCCACCCGCATCCTCAGCCGGGGCT
>PVKY010004892.1:0-18423 GCA_004027775.1 Bradypus variegatus
AAATTATCATATCAAATGATTTCTTACTATGTCCCAGGCTCTGTGCAAAGCACTTGACATGCATTATCTCATTTCATCCTCTTAAAAACACTGTGGGTAAGCACTCTGGAATTCTTATCCCCATTTTAAAGATAAATCGAGGCAAAAAGGATCCATGGTCTCACAGCCTATGAAAACAAAGGGAAAAGGAGACAAATTCACACTGTCTAAATCAAAAACCTACACCAAGCCAGGTACCATTCTACCTTCTGGAGAGACAGCTGTAAACAAAACGGTCCCTTCGTGTCTTCAGGAAGCTTCTATGCTCGTGGGTAATCGGGCACAGATTGTAAACTTCCCTCAATGAATGAATCACAATAAGAGTGAAAAGCTGTTTCATTCTGGACTTGAGCTGCAGAAAAGCTTACTGTGTGCTGCAAAGAATTTAAATATTCATTATGTAATTAATGCTGTTCAGTCACTAAATAAAAAAAACAGACTTTTTTAAGAACAGCTTAAGTACTTATCGATTGAGAACTTTTATAACTCTCAAAATGGAGGCATCCCCATATCTCTACAGGTATTTTAAATGAATTGAATTAATCATAGGCTTAAAAGTCTCTTGCGATCTTCGTTAACTTCCCTGGGTTTAATTAAAACATCTGTGCACTTTTAATTTATCGATTCATCCAACTCATATGTCATGTTTTTAACACACCCCAGCATGCTCTGCATCATTTTTAACCCGATTTCCACTTAACTAAAGCAATTAAATTCACCCCAGATTAATTAAAGCATCCATACTTTCATGCTTAAGTCAGCGTGTGCTTCTTTCCCCACATGGCTCCTGAATGTCAGAGATTTGACACACCTGATGAGTTTTTTGTCCTTCTGGAAATTCTTCCCCAAATCACTTTCTTGTTCACTAATGTGCCATTTCACAGGACTGGCATGAGGAAGTGGGTGCACCTGAACTTTGGCCCTCTGAGTGGGGGGCTCTGACCCTGTCAAAATGCCTCTTGGTTCCCTCTCTTCGGGAGCATTATGTGGGATCCTGCCCCCCACTGTGTGTTCTGGGCAGGAGGAGGGGGCAGTCTCCTATCTGAGGTGATCATAGGGGTCGGAATGGCTGGTGATCTTTGCATTTGTACTTTCGTAATTGCTCCTTAGTTCTGCTTTCCAACGTCCTCACTCATCATCCCTACAAGGGTGATGACCCTCATTGTCCTGCCCACTGAACAGGCAGGGACGACTGAGGTGCCCAGAAGACCAAAATGCTTCCTGGGTGGGCACAGTGAGCCAGGGAGCTCTCCGGGTGCTGACAGATTATCCTCTTGAAAGCCCATTTGGATCTCTACTCCCACCAACAGTGTGTGCAACAGCGCATTTCCCATCAGCTTTGGTACAGTGTGTCATCAATCTTTTTTAATTTTTCCAATCTGATAAGCTAAGAATTATTTCTCATCTTTTTTGCCTATTCTTATTCAACTGTTAGTGAATTACCTTTTCATAACTATTTTTGGCAGTTCGTATTATTTCTTTTTATGTCTTTTACTCAGGTTTCCATTTCTTTGTCGCTTTGTATAGATTTCTAAGAGCTCTTTGTTGATTCCAGATATGAAAACTAATTCTGTGATATGTGTTAAAAATATTTCCTCCCTGTGTCTTCTTTCTTAATTTTATTTAGGGTATCCTTTGCTATGTAGATTTAAACTTCAAATAATCAAATCTGATCTTCCTCTTTTCCTTCACAGTTTTTGAAATTTGTCTTACTTGCATAGCCAAGAAAGTAAAATTAGTCTTCCATATTTTCTTCTAATACTTTTATAGTTTTTTTCCTATTTAGATCTTTAATCTGTATAGAATTTATTTTTGAGTAGAATGTGCAGTAGGGTTCAAACTTAACTCTCTCCCAAATGGATTGCCAATTGCAGGATCTACAAGTGAAGCTAGCCTTTCCCAACACTGTTTGGCTCAGCACCAGCTAAGTCCACAGCCTAGAAAGACAATGGGGTACCAGTGTTGGTTTCAAGAACACTGAACTTTTTTCCCCTCACCTCCATGAAGCAGATATTACATCCTCACTTGCTTTAGGCATCTTCTTTTCTCCATTACTTTTTTTCCTACCACCTAACCCAGCTACTAGCACATATTAGGTTATTAATCCATCTTTATTGACTAACTGGGATGTAAAGCAACCAGCTGTTAGTGTCATTTCAACATTTACCTTGGGTACAAAATTCAAGTGTTCTCAAATGTGGGGTTTTAAAATGAGATTTGAAATCATTTTTAAAAGCTATATTATTTGAAATTCCCCTCTGCTCTTCTAGTCTAGCTCACAAATGATTTCCTTCTGCTTTTATGAGTGAGCCTCCAATGACCTCTAACCTTTCTCTAGACATTCTCTGTATGCAAGCTCCAAGTGGACAGAACTTATTTTACTTAAAATAGCAAACACAGGTGGCTTGTCCTATTACTTCCTAGAGTAAAATAACACTGATGATTCATCTCATCCCTTACAGAGAACTTCGGGGGGAAAAGTCTCCAGTTTGATCATTAAAATGAGCTTTACACCATTAGATGACTCTAAATTGTGTCATTTTTTTTTTGTCATCAGCCTGTTGTCAGTCGTTAGTGGCAGTCGTGATTTATTTTTCTTCTGCATGAGTCTTAGAGCTTCCATTTACTAGATTTGGTAAAACAGGAATAGTCACTTTGTACAAACATTTTAATTAATTTTCAATAGGAGCTTGAAAGCTCAATGTTCTGTTCCTGTATGTCTTAGGAAGAGGGACACACACAGAGACACAGCACCATAAAACACTCTGCATGTGGTTCCTGACCACCTCCCACTCACCACCAGGAAACACTGGGGAGGAAAAATAGACAAGCTTGTTAGATTAGAATCATCTTGAAACTCTTCTGGTGGAGTTGTTGTTGGTGGTGGGGTGTGTGTGTGTTCTGAGACCTACTGCATTTCAAATTTTACTAATCCTTGTAGTCAGATTGGAGGTTCAGTTTGAAATTTCATGAGGGAACATCTGTTAATTGCCTAGTAGGCAGCTGCTCCTGCTTTGAGACCTTTCATGTTATATCACTTAATCCTCTCAACAACTCCAAGAGACAACTGTAATTACCCTCTATTTTGACAGGGAAATTGGATCTCAGAGAAGTTCAGTAATCTTCCCAACATCCCACAGCTGGCATATGACAGGACCAGCATTTGAACCCAAGTCTCTCTGACACCACATCCTTTGCTTTTCCCCTTTTACTCTGTACTACTTCTTGGGCAGGGGACAGAGTTGGTTTTCCTACAACCTGTCACAAAAAAAAAAAAAAGACTGTAGATTTGATGATAGAACAAAATATAAATAAATAAAAACTCTGAAGAGCCCCACTTCACAGCTGGCCTCTTGGTTTAGGATCAGGCTGAGCATCACGTGTTGCCGTTTTCTCTCTGGGCTGAGTTATGACTGAGAACGAATCCACCAGCCTAGAGGGAAAGTGCTCTCAGCACGACCCCCCAGTGATCACTGGTGGGAGCTCCTGTGGCATTTCTCGCACTCTTTTTGCCCAGATACCAAATGGATTAGGAGAAAGCTTCACTCCTCTGATTTCCAGCCTTCCTCTTTTTAATGCGCCGTCAACTACTCCACTGACTGTCCTGCTTTCTGGAGACCATCAGACTGTTTTGCATTTTGTACCACACTCCCAGTGAGCATACAGCAAACATATTGAAGGAAGGCTGCATTTAGACTGTGGAGAACTCTCTGACCCGACTATTTTCCTTTTTTTTTTTCCCCTGAGTAATTTAAGTAGGTCACATTTTAAATTTGATTTCCCAGGCACCTAGTTTTAAATAAAATCCATTCTTACCTTCTGGTCAATCCTACTTTTTCGCCACTTGAAGTTTATTACAGAAAAGAGACAGAGTGCATAAGAATAAAACCAGTAATCCTAACTAGATTTTATCAATTAACAAAAACAATAGTTATTTGTTTCTAATTTTCCGCCCTTCCCCACCTTTTGGAAGGAGGAGGGTTGCAATAGGAACCCATGGTGGTGATTTGATGTATGTAATTTTCTTTGCCATCCATAACAGCTCATCCAATGTATAATTTTCAGGTCAGAAACAGCCCATGGAAGCTAATCTGACTGTACATTGTGTAGCCACACTTTTCACTATTTTATTATTTCAGTGTGTGGGGGTGGGAATGTAGTAAGAAATTATGCTGATTCTAGCCTTCCCACCAAGAGGTACCTTCACTTTAACCTACATCTGAAATGGCAAGGAGTTTTTCTCTTGAATACCAGCTCTGATTGCTTAATCACAGCACTGGAGATTTCAGGACTCACAGGGACAAAATGCTGTGATCAATTAGTGATGTCTGCAGAGGTGCAGAAGTGAGAGGTAGTTTAAGTTCACAAACTTAACCATTCCTGACCTAGAGTTTAGCATGGATCTTATGAAGAACTGATGTGGAACAAACTTACTTTGTCTTCAAAGCCCTCTCAAACTTTGAGAAGGCCCATGGTTTCTCAGGCTAGTTCATATTTGTACAGTCCCTAGTTTGAATTTTGGCACCCTGGCTTCAAAGCTCTTTCCTCTAGCCTTAGACAACAACATCTGTAGCAACTCTGTATAGAACCCTCTTCTAAAGCATCCTGTAAATGAAAAACATGCTCCCTATGTTTGGAGAAAGTCTGATCTAAATTCAACCCTGCTTTAATGTCCTCCCGTTTAAATTCGATCTTCTCCTCCAGTAGATTCATGAGGATAAGAATTCTACCGGGAAGTGTGCAACCAATACTTTTCATAACTATCCTATTATAAAGCATTTTGGGGGGGGATACTGCTCGCCCATGCTTCAACTGTTGAGATATTTTTGTTTCAGGTCAGTTTGCAATTAAGGTAAAACATGCACTTTCTCAGAAAAAAAAACTATTGTGTATGCAACATGAAGTCCATTCCAGAAATAGTTCTTCCCATGTCTTGCATAAATGGCCACTTAGTGCTTACTCATAACCCCACCACTTGGAATCCAGGAATACCAGGTGCATAGGAGAAATATTCAGTGAAGCCAGCACTGATGAACATGGCACCAGGAGGAAATCAACCATGATAAAACTAGTTCTTATCCTGGAAAAGCTTACTATATATTTGGGAAATGAAACATTCACAAAAGGACAATTAATTATTATGAAAAATAGACAGGAACATGACAACAAATGGGGATTGTTAAAGTGGGGGGGGCATTGATAAGAGTGTGGTATTATTAGGTGTACAGTAGTTTCATGGGATGGGAAGATCCCTTGTGTTGTACATGTATATGTGCATGTAGAATTCTCAAAACCTGTACCCTCCAAATCGCTAGGAATACCAGGAGTCACTGGAACATCTATGTTGGTCATTTCTGAAGGTCTTGGTCTGCCTGGTGCAACAGCTCCAGTTTAGGTAGGCTCCAAATTAGGAGCTGGGCTGGCATAGATTTGAAATTTAGCTTCTGTACAAACTGATGCCGAAATGAAAAGTCCAAAACTTGGAGCTGACCACTATAATCCTAAAATGAGGGAATTGAAGCCAAATGGGTTAAAACTAGAGGCATTGTCACACTCGACGAGCCCCACTATTTTCAGCCTTCTCCCCACCAATGTATGCAAGAGGGTCCCAGCTGAAACATGAACTGTTAGAGATTTTGTGTCTTCAGCCTACAGCCTACACTTGCCCTTCCTTCTTAATGGATATAAATTTAGGAATAGGAGTGAACTAATCCCAAGGGTAAAATAATCAGCAGAATGGATTCTAATCACCAATAACAAACAGCAATGATGAGAATAAGGGAGTCAAGGTAATTGAGTTAAGGATGTAGTTTTAGGTTCGGACCAACCTGATTTACAATTGGACTTCCCCTCTTGTGAGCTATAGGCTCGGGGCAAGTAACTTCAGCAGTCTGAGCTCCAGTTGTAAAACGGGGCTGACGATTCTAGCGTGAACCCCACAGGGTGATGGTGTTGATTAAATAATAAACCGCTCATAAAGCATTTAGCACCATGTGTGGCACATCATAGGACTTAAATTGCTGGTAGCTGCTGCTGCCGTTAGTGCGTTTTTACTGTTGTTCGCGTGGTTTATTTGGCCAAAGCTCCCAGCCTAGAACACTGTAGAAGCTGAAACGCCAGGCGCCTCTGCTTCATCAGCCTGACGCAGCCCCTCGGGCGCTGGCCCCTGTGACCTGGTGCTCTGTCGTCGGTTTTCGCAGCCGCCTGCCCGGTCCTGTGCAGCGGGAATGGACAGTACTCTAAAGGGACGTGCCAGTGCTACAGCGGCTGGAAAGGTGCAGAGTGTGACGTGCCCCTGAATCAGTGCATCGATCCTTCCTGCGGGGGCCACGGCTCCTGCATTGATGGGAACTGTGTCTGCTCGGCTGGCTACAAAGGCAAGCACTGCGAGGAAGGTGAGTGCCGCCGGGGCGGGCTGGGCAGTGGTGGGGGCGGGGGGCAGGTGCAGACCACGGCCTTCGCTAGGGAGCCCAGTCCCTGGCTCCGTCTTTTGCACCAGAAACTTCAGTGGTTTGCACAGAAAAGTCCCAACCTCTGGGCTTTGATGGGCTTCTTAAGCTGTAGAACAAAGACGGCCCGTGGAGATGGTTGTGGAAGGAATGTTTTGTTCTACACTCCTTCATGGTAATTGGTTCCTTTTCTCTTTCCCCTTTGCTTTTCTCTTTGCATGCTTTCTCTGCCTTTGTTTATCTTTCCATCTTCTCTTTTGCTCTCCTCTTCCCCTTCCTTCTCTTTCTTTTCCTCTTTCTCTCCATTTTCCTCCCTCTTTTTTTCTACTTTATTGATAGCCCTCTGTATTGGAAATTGTTAAAGCTATCCAGAGAAAATGAACAAGACTCTCTAACCTCTAAGACCCATATATGTCTGCGTAAATATTTCAGCAATAATAATAATAATGATATCAATAGAGGGCAGGTAGGCTGGAAAGACAATATGTGTCCATTTTATTTGGAGACACCAGGTAGGGCAAATTATCCTGGTTATCTACAATCAGAATTGGAGGAGAGCGGTTGCAGTAAGAGGCCTGGGATTGGATGAACACTGAATAGCTCACTGTGGCACATGGGTGTTATAACATGTGGCCTCTAACCCAAGGAATAAAAATCAAAGGACATAATAAACTAAATCCAACTTGTCAAAATATGGCCAGAAGTCAACTCAGAGATCAGGAGAGAAAGATGGAGGGGAAGAGCAGGGAGGAAGAGCAATGTCTGAAGTGTTCAGAAACCAACTCCGACTGGTCCCAGTTACTCTGCTTACTTCTTTCAGAAGAGTCATTTGATACCAAGGAGCTGGGACTAAATCGTGGTACGTGTAGGGCAAGGAGAACTCTGCCAAGCTGCCTGTCAACCTTCCCCTTCCAGAATATGGTCTCTAGTTGCCCATCTATCACTTCTCACCATGTTAAGAATCAACCACAGTTGATAGGCAAGTAAGAACCTAGGCGGTCTCCATTACCCACTCCTCTACCTCAACCTTTGACTTGGCCCTGTCATTGTCTTTCAGCTACTCTCCTTTCCCCTAAGTCTGGGTGAAATGCCCCTGTGCACTCAACAGCCCTTTCCCCACCCATGTTCCCAGTGGATAAAGAAGTGTCAACTCACCCAATGATCTAAGGTTAAAAGGAGATCCCACTGCCTGCTCTGTGTGAGATAGCGTACAAAAGAGCCCACTGGGAACCACATGCCAGCATTTTCTCTCAGCTTTTCATGGCCAAGCTGACAGCAGACTGGGTCCTTCCTGCTCATTGAGGAGAGACTTCAGGTTTTATATTGAACAGTAGATACTGGTGGATCCTTTCTCCCATCCCATTAACTTATGGATCTCCAGGGCTCAATGCAAAATAACCAATCATTATAGCCATCACCACAAAATAATGACAGTGGCTTATCTTTAGATACACACATATGCTTCCCTTGTGAAATTTCCCATTTCATGGTTTTTAGAACTGTAGCTACAAAGAGCTTCCATGACATTATTCTTCTAAGATTTTTCAGTGTTATCAGTGGTAATGCCCTTAATGGGGTCCAGAAGTCTGACCCCAAGATTTTCACTTGCTCAACTCTCTATATATTTTTCTATATTATAAAAGGTAGACTCCCCACGTCTGCATCATGAAACCAAATTGGGAGTTTGGATGGAGGAAGTACTGATTTAATAACTCTGCTTGAAAGGTTAAAGTTCTTAAAGATAAAAGGATTGCAGGAGGCAAAGCTACATTTGCTGAAAACTTGGGATAGGCCAATAATATGACAAGGAAGGTTAAAAGACCTTTTGCATGTATCATTCGGCAAGAGGAAAGCACTAAAGCAATGACATTGCCAGTCTTAGAATGCTTTTCCCTCCAGTAAAGATCATGCACCTCAGTATGAATAGAATTTCAAGTGATTTCCCAACTCTTTTAATATCCCAACCAGTCTTACTTAAATTTTCAGAATGAATTAACCATCCAACAAAACAAGTAAGCTACATGGATCATTATGAAAGGGTGAAATCTCCTCTATTGATCTGTTACCCCAAAAGAATCAACTGAGATGATTCATATGCTGTTTTCAAAATAGGAAATGGAATCAAAAAGTCTGGATCAGCAATTTGTCTTCCATTTAGTTTTTTGATTTCTGATATTCATCATAGTCGTGACTTTCCAACGAGTTACCTGAAACGGCCATGGCAACAAAACCAATAGTTGCCATCCTCTGATTCGCTGCATAAACCTCATTGTACTATTAAAAAAACTGCACAAGAAAATGAAAGGACCTATTTGTGAGGTTTCACTCCATGATATCTGGCGGAGTGAGGAGGTGATGAGAGAGGAATTGACATATTAGTTTAAGTCAGCCATGTTTTCATGTCAGTTTCATGTTTGAGTCATTTTTCAATGACATTTAACTTCATAAATGTAATTCATGATTCTTTGGGGGGTTATAGTACATATTGTTTGTAAAACTCCTTGACCTCCTTTTTTATCCTTAGGGATAGAAATTGCAGTCACAGCCCTTTTTTGTCAAACCTGCCGAGGGCCCAAGATTAAATGAGTTCTAATGATTTTAGCTGCCAGGGGGCTGGTGTTGTGAGGCATGTGAGACTTGGCTGGTAAAGGCCACTGTCCCCTTTTTAAGTATAACACCGTTTCTATTTATAAAGTTTCATAAAATGTCACTGTCCCTCTTGCCTGCTAAAGACTCTAAGGAGGTGGCCACAAGACCATCTTATGAAATTGGAACCAAATTTAAAATTCTTAGTGAAACTGCTCCTCGGAAAGTCTGAACTTAGTTATTCCATCAGCTGCTGTAATTATATGGTACTGAGGGCTTATTTACTGGTACCACTGACCAGAGAAAAGGATAGCTCATATTTCTAGATACAATAAATGGTTCTTTTGATGGCATTCCAGTGCTGGGCTAATAAATCTCTGTGGATTTTCCTTCTTCCTTCATATCGTAATTCAGGATAGAGAAGAGAGAGCTAATTTATCTGGAAGAAAAATGGCATTTTCATGTTTTTGTGCATTGCTTTTTATTATTTCATCCTCTTAAGAAAAAGATTATGATATGTTTTTGAAAGCTACTAGCTGTTGGCCCCTCACCAAACATTTTAAATGGCTAATTATAGATCGAGAATAATTTTTGAGGTACATAGTATGCAAGATAGTTTTGTATGTATTTTGATTTTGCTAGATTAGAAATGAGGACAGAGTAAAAAACTAGAACTCTTTTTCAAGATGTTCTTTTATTAGAAGAATATGAACATGATTGATTCTGAATGACTTAGTTCACATATTGCAGATCCTAAATTGCACAGCATTCTTTCCAAAAGCAACAACAAAAAAAAATTTTGATAGCACCTTTCCCCTTTGTCAGTCCTTCATTCATGAGAGTTTGTCCCAATAATGGCACATACTCATAGCAAAGTCTCAGTCTTTCATTCATTTACAGCACTGTGTATTGAGCATATACTACTTTCCTTTCACTGAGCTAGGCATGACACACTGAAGACATTGCACAGCCTCTTTGTAAGTATCTTCTATGTCTTTGTACCTTTCAGTTCAAATTTACATGCAGATGTGCTTCACCATCCTAAATGGACAAATTTAAAGGTACCAGAAAGGGTTTCTATTATCAGGAGTTATAGTCCCAAGATAATTCAACATTAAATGTTATTTTAACCAAGCCAAGTAACATCTTCATAAACATCTCCAACTAATAATAAATTACCAAAATTTGCCTTTCTGACAGTGTTTTCCTGATTTCAAAATATCATTGGCAGCTTCTGTTTCCCAGTGGCTCAGTTCTGAACTGATCTCCATAGTAATACCTTCCTGAGAATATCCAAGTGAAATCCTGAGAATCATTTCTTAACACTGAAAAGTCTTATTTTTATCTCAAGAGAGGTGTGCGTTTTGGATGCTTCATATAGTATTGTGATTTCTAATACATCCAAGTTCCTCAATTCTGATGTCCCCGAGGACAAAATAGTTTGTGGCATGTATAATCTAAATGATATCATTTTTCATTAGCACCAAGAAATCATCAGCTTTAAAATACTATCATTTTATGTACCATAAAAAGAAAGAAAATTAAAAATAAACAAACCGATATAGGGAGTGTGCTGGGAAACATTACAAAAAGCTGGGACTCCAAGGGGGAACCACCTTAGTGTAATGGTGAACTACTTAAAGACCAAAAACCTTTCACAGTTCAATCTTGACATTGGGCACAGCAGAGAAAACAAAGTCTTCTCTGAGAATTTGAACCACAAGATGGCACACATATGCATGAGGAACTGAATTATACTCTCAATGCGGTCCAAAAACCTCTAAAAAGGAATTTAAAGTGGTCTCAGACCAGCTGTACCTCCAGATGAAGGCTAAAGCAAATGCCTTAATCCAAACCAACAAGCCTGACTGCAGAGCTGTTTAAATGGGGGAAATGTATGTCTTAGTCACATATGGTGATGAGATCTCCACATTTCTCTGGTCCTCAACCATGATATGAGCCCTCCGTAAGAACGTTATTCCCTATAGAAACTCCAAGTTCTGCAGAGCCCTTCTCTCCAAATGCCATTGCATAAGTTTCTAGGTATACCTAGGGAAGCTGGTCTTCCTCTAAAAAGCCCTATTTATCCAACCCTTGGGCTGGATGGATGGCTAAGGTTTGAGGTTGCATTCTCATGCAAAAATTCCTGTCTTCAAGAATGGGCCTGTTCAAGTGTACATGGGCATGTTCTGTTTGTTTCTAGACAAGGTTTCATATTTCTGGATTTTGTTTCTTTGTGTTTTTTTTCTTTTTGCCTATAAGTGCTGCGGAGAAAAATAGAGTTGATTCCAAATGAATTAATTTTTTCAAGTGCTATTTTACCCAAAAGTGCTAAAATCAAGTTGATTTCTGAAGTATGTATGTTTGCAATTTTTGCAGGTATCTATTTATTTCAGTCTCTTAGCAGAAAGTGATATTCTCTTATATTATTAAGTATTAGAATAAATTTCTATCGTGGTAATAGAAGTTATATTTAGATATAAAATGGAAGGACTGTCTACTCTCTTGCAAATATTATGACATTGGGTCCTAACGGTAAGGGTTAACTCTTTTAGATCAGGACAAAACATTAATGGCTTAAAATTGTATACAAGTTTGTACATCATTGTTTTGTTTCTGCTCATTTCTTCCATTTTTATTGTGGTGCAAGTTTTTTTGGTTTGTTTGTGAATGGTAAAGAATAAACTCATTTTGTGCTATTAAAAAAAAAAAAAAAGAATGGGCCTGTTGCAACTCAATCTTCTCACTTTGGATCATTTCCCAAGTAGCAGTCTTCATTTACCCACTGGATGTGTATCCACTTTGATTATTAAGAGGACCAAGCAATCAGACCATGAAACAAGCAGGTGACAATGACCGGGATCTGCCCATTTACTCATCCCTTCCATTGACCATCTGGTGGAAGGTCATGCTCGTGGCCAACAAAGCTCACCCATCTAGTCCACTTATGATTACCTGCAGGAAATTTACCCTGTCTGGATCACTTCCACATCCAACTTCACCTCTGCTATCAACCCTGCACACTATCTCCTTCAGTAGATGTGTGCTCAGAGAATGAAAACTAATTTTAGATTTAGCCTAAGTGAAACTCAATTAGGAAAGTGACTCATTTATGAGTTTCATTAGTTTTTTCAAGAAATCTTCTGTTACCTTCTGAAGACACATATTAGTGAAGTTAGTATGAATCTTTCTACTTTTCTTATAGTGAAACGTAGGGGTTTGTCAGTACATGTAGGGACATCACAAGTGTCCATGTTCCAGTCTCACAAGCTCTGATATGTCCAGTGAAGTTACTGATATTTATAAGTACAAAGCTAAATGTCTCACTTCTATATTGGATTCTTCTTAATTCTACTTGAGAAGTCCCCTTTTGCTCTCTTGCATTCTCTCAAAGTTTGAGATTTGATGTTGTAACAAATAAAAAGCCTTTCACTCTTTATGGGTGCACTTCAAGGAACAAGTGAGTATTCTCTGGGCTGCTCCGTTTGCTTCAGGGGTATAGGAATTGGAGAACCACTGGTCCATTCAGCAGTAGGTCAGTGTCCCGTGGCCCATGCCCCGTGAGTGGTGATACTTTTTATCTTTGTCTCTTTCAGTTGATTGTTTGGATCCCACCTGCTCCAGCCATGGGGTCTGTGTGAATGGAGAATGTCTCTGCAGCCCTGGCTGGGGTGGCCTAAACTGTGAGCTGGCAAGGGTCCAGTGCCCAGACCAGTGCAGTGGGCACGGCACGTATCTCCCCGACACGGGCCTCTGCAGCTGCGATCCCAACTGGATGGGTCCCGACTGCTCCATTGGTAAGCCAAGAGGTTTTCTCCTCACTTTTCCCAACACTCAAACCCTGGGTTCCTTCCATGAGCCCAGATGAATGGGGATCGTCTCTTCACACCTAGCTCAGAATAAGGGGATTTTCGTCAATTACACAGTGTTTTTCTTACTCTCTTCTCCCCAGTCAAGGAGACTGTGTTCTTTGAAGAAGAAAAAACAAAAACAAAAACAGTGAAAAGTGTGTGGGTTCTTGTGCCTCATTGGTTCCATCAACGCAAATGGATGAGGGCCCAGGAGGTATGCTTCTGTTTGCATTATAGGTTTTCTTATGTACACTCCCTAAAGGTACCAGAAAACAAAACAGAACAATTCAGGCCAGACAAACGGAATGGAATGTCCTATAAAACAGAAAAGAGGCTCCCTTGGGGTGCTGTGTGAACATGTTATAAAGCTCTGCAATACTCCAGTGACAGGAAAATAATGAAGTTGTGCTGTATATTTTATTTTCCTAAAATTAAGAGTATGTTTCTTACCTCCCAAGTGACCTTAACACAGAATGGTTCAGCAGTTCAAGCCTGTCCCAACCTATCTGAGAATGGTTCTGTTCACACTGACAAGTGCCTATCCAAGCAAACCATCATCATTCCGCCCCCTTCCTCTGGGTAGTGAGACAGCTGTCAGATTGCCATGGCAATCAGGAAGGGAATATATGTGAAGCTTTGTCTACAATGGGAGAGAAATGAATATTTCATTACAAAAAGAAAAAAAATAAGACTCAGATAAAATGGGCTATTCTGGGATGTCTTCTCAGCCCGCTCGACTCAGGCTTCACCTCTGATGCCCGTGGCCCAGGCAGATCTCTGAAGACGATGGAGGGTGGGTCCTAGATGGAAGTCCCAGTTGTGCCACAGACAGGCTGTGTAACTTCGAGTGAGTCGTTGCTCCTCCTGCTCTGGTTTTCCCTCCCCTGGCATGATGAGCCATGCCTCCCTCAGTGGACTGTTGTAAGGATGGATGTCTGGCACGTGCTTGTCCTCGAGTGAGAGGTCTGGAACGCCAGAGAGTGAATATCTGTCTGTCTGTCTCCTCCCCAACCACAAAAGACTTTGAGCTCCTTTGAGAAAGAGACTGTGTAAAGGCAGCACAAATACAGTGGTCAGCATTGCCACCAGGGTGCTAGTCAGGGTCACAGTGGGCCTGCGGTCATGCTGGGGATGGAGCCATGGGGTCCCCACCTTTGGTCAGTTCAGACTCTCCAGGGGCGAAGTCCCAGCTGGCCAGGCAGCCGGGATCCACAAGATATCTATTCAGGTGGGTATCTCCCAATGGGCTTTGCCGAACTGGATGGCCACCGTCTAACCTACTCCTGGGATCATCTCAAGCTCTAACACACTCTAGCGGGTATCAAAATCAGCCGGAGGACATGTTCTAACAAATTGCTAAGCCCAACTCCCAGAGTTTCTAGCCCAGGAAGTCCAAACAGAGCCTGAGAATTTGCATTTCTAACAAGTTCCCGGATGAGTTGATGTTACTGGTCCAGAGACCACACTGTGAGAACCACTGCACTATGAGACAAAAAATAGTAATGAATAGGTTCCCAGCCAGCAGAGAGACAAGCCTCCAAAGATGACACAACCGCTGGGGCCTTGGGCCCAGCTCCAGGGGCCCAGGCCATGTGCGTGGTCTGGCCTCCAGTGGAGGGTTTCACCAGCTATGGTGTTGAGCTGTAATCATTGTTTTTCTTCCAGAAGTGTGCTCAGTAGACTGTGGCACTCACGGCGTCTGCATCGGGGGAGCCTGCCGCTGTGAAGAGGGCTGGACAGGCGCAGCTTGTGACCAGCGCGTGTGCCACCCCCGCTGCATTGAGCACGGGACCTGTAAAGATGGGAAATGTGAATGCCGAGAGGGCTGGAATGGTGAACACTGCACCATTGGTAGGCAAACGGCAGGCACCGAAACAGGCACATATTGCTTTATTTTCATAAATTGTAGATTGATAGTGATGGTCGTGCATTGCAACTGGCTGTTCCTTCAGGGACACAAGTGCTCTCCAACACTCCTGCTGCCTCTCCAAATCTCCCAGGGCATAGGGAAGGGGAAAGCAAGGTCCTTGATTGGAAAAGGCTTTACCTTCTTTCCAGAATTCCAGTTTGGGAGGAAAAGGACCTGACCAGATCAGAGAACCCATCTGAACTACTGATCTTAGGGAGGGAGAAATGCACACGCATGGGAAATTGTCAGGACCTAGAGGCCTCAAGCTCCCCAAATCACTGTGGTCTGCAAGCCTCACCTTTACAAATACACTCCCAGCTGGTTGGATCCCTGGATCCCTGCTTGCTGGCAACAATGTAAACTTTAGACCAGGTTGGATGCAGGCGGGGCTCCCGGGTTTCCCTGGGTAGCCGGGGACCACTGTAATAGGTCTGAGCATCTTCTTGTTGTCCCAAAGCTTCATCTTTGGCCTCTGCCCCTCCTTGTCACCACCTCCACCACTAAATGTCTTAACTTATAGTCCCGTTTCATTCTCACTCAGCCACCTCTCTATATCAACTTCTTGACCAAGAATATTTTTAAGGTAATTTTCTTTGTTAAGACGTAAGAATTTTGAAGTTTTGTTTTCTTCTGTTTTTTTTGTTTGTTTGTTTGTTTCCTTGTTTGTTTGTTTTTTGTCATTGTTGAAATTTGGGGTAGGCAAGACTGAATTGAGTATACCTAATTATCCCTTGAATTGAGACAATGGGAAATGATGCATTTTGGTTTTTCTGCCTCTCTTTGACAGTTTGACTTATAAAGTTGCAGACCTAAGCATCATTTAATCTCCAGTTTTTGCTTTTACTATTTAATTAGGTCAAGCCTAGGATTTATTTCATGCCAAGCTGGGTGATCCAGTTGCCTGCATGGACACTCTCAGAGCAGTTTCAAACCAATTCCTCCCCCCCACCTCCCCTTGAAGTTGCCTTTGATTCTCACTCTCAGGTTTGGAGCTCACCCCCCTGTCCCAGCCTCAAAACCCCAGCCAGAGATCTGCCACCTCTAGTGAGAGATGGGGCCAAGGGCTTGCTGAGGACTGACTCACAAGATCAGATTCAGTTTCCCATGCTGTTCATTTGGGAGGGTGGAAACAGAGCTACAGTGGACTTGGCATGAGATTTCCCCCAGTTCCATCTAATTGGGCATCCGAGAGGCAGCGCGGCAATCAGGGCCTCAACCACAGCACTGGGACCCTGCCGGGACAGTCCGTTGGCAGTGACTTGTTTTTCCAATCTCTCGATGATACTCCAGATCCCGCTCTCCCGCCCCCAGCCCCACCCATGCAGCCGCCTTCATCTTCAGCTCCTGCAGACTCTGAGGGCTAATTCAGGAGACTTTCAAAGGAGGGATGTGCATAGCCCAGTACCAGGAGAGCTTAAAATTCTGAACGATAGTTTCACCTCTTCAGGGTGTGTGCCCTTGATGTGCCTAGAGTGATTTAAATAAACACTCCCCCCTCACTCTACATTCCCACTGCCCTCCACCCCCCAAAAACTCTTGCCAATCAACAACCTTTAGGTAGAAAATCTTACTTTCTCCCAATTCACCATGCAGCCTCACCTCCCCTT
The DNA here is from genome assembly GCA_004027775.1 of Bradypus variegatus. Classification (NCBI taxonomy): domain Eukaryota; kingdom Metazoa; phylum Chordata; class Mammalia; order Pilosa; family Bradypodidae; genus Bradypus; species Bradypus variegatus. The sequence goes on from PVKY010004892.1 coordinate 16,442, forward strand.
TTACTCCCCTTCCCACATCTGCCAGGGGGTTAGAGTTCCCACAGTGAAGCCTGCTGGCTCTCTCCTGCCTCCCACCTGTCTGTACTCTGGAAATAGCTCATAAGAGGGCAGCCCAGCTGGATTAGAGCAAGGGTCAGCCCACTACAATAGAGGGCCAAATCTGGCCCGCTGCCTATTTTTGTACAGCCACAAGCTAAGAATAGTTTTTACAATTTAAGGGCTGAAAAAAAATCAAAAGAAAAATATTTTGTGGCACATGGAAGTTATATGAAACTAAATTTCAGTGCCCATCACTAAACTGTTATAAGAGTGCAGCCACACCCGCTCGTTGACATAGCATCATTTTACATGCTACATCGCAGCATTGAGTATTTGTGACAGATATCACATGACCCGCAAAGCCATTTGTTATCTGGCCCTTCAGGGAAGATGTTTGCCAAGCCCTAAATTAAGAGAGCTGCACAATTCTTGACGGAGAGAGAAAAGGAAAGGGAAGCAAGGAAGAGATTACCCTTTGTGGCTTGAAGGATATCAGAGGCCAAGAGAAAGAGAGAAGGGCCAGATATCACAGAGGTGGAGAGGGGAGAAAACAAGAGTTGGGTTGGAAAGCCTCTGAAGCCTTTGAAAACAAGAAGGGAAGATAATGATTTTGGTCTCACTAGAGGATAGAGAACATAAGGCCAGCAAAAGAACACAGGAGATGCTTTGCTGTAGTTAGCCCTTTGGGTGAGAAGAATTGAAAAAGGTGTTTCTGCTACTTAAAGTGTTTCGTTCAAATTTCACATTTCCATGAGCTGACATACATGAGTTCATGAGAGTGCTAGAGGAAGTGCAAATTTATATGCCACATAAAGTTCCCCAAATGAAGAGAGTGATTGGTCAAGGAGAGTCTTTTGTTCAGAATTCTGATCTGTGACTTTAGGAGTTTGCTGTATGTTAGTTATAAAGATCTTTCTCACCAAAGCCTTTTCCTGAGAGAAACTGGGACTCTGCGGTTTATTAGTAAGGTGCATGCCATCTCCTCACAGTTATGTTTACTGGGGTTTTCTCAAAAAAGCCCAATATATGTTGTCCGGTGCAATCTGCTATTCAAAAACTAGAGAGATGTTCCTGCACGCGTAATTGCTTCTTTTGCTTTTCAGCCTTTGGCCCCAGAGCCGTTTTGTGGAGTTTTCGTCTTTTCTTTTGAGCAGACGCTCCTGTCAATTCATTTTAAGTAAATGCCACAATTTACAAGCACAGAATAAGTCCTCTTCCTCAGGGATGCTGACAGTCAGAGAGGAAAGGGAGGCTCTTTGGTCTTTCCAAGCAGAGCCTCAAATGCTATACTTTAAAAATAGAAAATAAATAGGAATGAAATGGCACCCGGTGGGCAAACAGTGCATAGGAAGACTTGGGGTAAGATAGAGAGTTGGGTGGTTAGTGCTGGGCACTTGATTTGTCTGTGGCATATTTTCAAAAGGTCACAGTGAGGCGGTTTTCTTAGGGTCATTGCAAATAGTCAACTGAACAATTCACATCAGCACTTGTGGATTACATTTATTTTGTGGAAGGAAGCAAGAAGATAGATGGGGGGGGAAGAATGAGGATAAAAGCACAGACTTCTGAAACTTTGGCAAGTAAAAGTGCTAGGATCTATCTACATTGGGTCAAATGCATTTCTGAACTTTCAACCAATTTATTTATATTTAGCAATTTAGTACATATTACTAATGATTTAAATATAAGGTATAATATTTCAGTGTTAACTTTTAGAGCCAACTCATCCATATATTGAATACCACCAAGCAACAATACAAGTATGACCAATATCTGCAGACTTACATAGCAAAGACTTATACTTTGAATCTAAATCAACCAACTTTTATCTTTGGAATATATGGACAGGCTGCCCTTTACTCTTATGAATAAATCAGAATACACATACATAGTAGAAAAGTATTAGTCTTTAAACATTATCCTAAAATGGATTGTTGCTCCTA
>PVKY010004893.1:0-18423 GCA_004027775.1 Bradypus variegatus
AAAAAATGGAGGGAGAGGGACAGGAGACAGTGAGTTTATACCATTCTTTCAAGTTTTCCTGCAAAAGGAGGGAGGAAACTGTGAGTGATAACTGGAAGGGGATGTGGGTTCAGGAGAGGGTTTTTATAAGTAATAGGGTATTTGGATGTGGGTGGGAAAGAAGATCCAGTGAAGATGGAGAAGGAGGGGAGAATTTCTGGAACCGGGTTCTCGAACAGGCAAGGGGGGTGGGAGTCAGCACCCAAGGGGAGAGCTGGATTTTGCTAGGAGCACCCAACAGTCCTTCTATTGTACAAGACTGTGCCGAGGACAGGTGTAGTGGCCAGGGGATGCCAGGTGAGCTTGCTTCTATTTGGTGCCTGAATGAATTAAATGGACTTTAAACTTGTCCTCAGATGCTCTTTGCCACAGTCTTCTCAGAAGGGAATGGACAGTTTTGAATCTGGAGTTGATTACCTGGAATTTGCCATTCGTACAATGAAATTTTAAGCTTGCACAACATTCAAAAGTTTTAATCCAAGATTGTTTCAATAAAGATAAGGGTTTTTAAATTTTAAGGGTTTAAAAAATTAAGTTTTTCCTAGCTGTTCAAATAGGGTGATTATAAAGAAATTTTGTTTAACTTCTTATACACTTGGGGTAAATATTCCTTTGATGATTTTGGAAATTGTGTTTCTAAAAATTTGTCTTCAGGGTGACTTTCAAAATTTGGGTCAACCAAGCACATTGCTTGAGGAGAACAAAAAAAGCTATTTTTGAAGTAATCTTCAAAAATTCATCTCTATGACTAAGCCACCTTGGTAGGTGAGCTCACTGCCCTCCCCAGTACGTGGGACCTGACTCCCAGAGGTGTAAATATCCCTGGTAACACAGGATATGACTCCCTGGGATGAATTTGGACCCAGCATCATAGGATTGAGAACATCTTCTTGACCAAAAGGATGATGCAAAATGAAATGAAATAAAGCTTCAGTGGCTGAGAGATTTCAAAAGGAGTTGAGAGGTCACTATATAGATAACACTTTCTAGGTTTCAATGTATTGGAATAGCTAGAAGTAAATACCTGAAACTACCAGATGCCAACCCAGTAGCCTCGACTCTTGAAGATGACTGTATAACAATGTAGCTTACAAGGGTGACAGTGTGATTGTGAAAACCTTGTGGATCACACTCCCTTCATCCAGTGTATGGATGGATGAGTAGAAAAATGGGGACAAAACCTAAATGAAAAGTGGGGTGGGATGGGGGGATTGGGGTGTTCTTTTTTATTTTTATTTTTATTTTTCATACTTATTCTGATTCTTTCTGGTGTAAGGAAAATGTTCAAAAATAGATTGGGGTGATGAATGCATAACTATAAGATGGTACTGTGAGCAGCTGATTGTACACCATGGATGACTATAGTATGTGAATATATCTCAATAAAACTGAATTTAAACAAAATTCATCTTTAAGAAGAAATGAGTATCAAAGGCTGATGGAGAAAGAAATGGTCATTGCTGTGATAAATGTTTGCATTCCATTAATATTCCATTATAATAGTACTAAAATATTTTCATTTTAATAACACAAGTACCATAGATGCCTACCTTAGGGAATTTCCAAATAATCCATGTAAGTCTTTTTAAAAAAACTAGCTGTATTCATGTTCATCCAATCACCTCTTTAAGCAGAAATTATGGTTCTAAATTCACTGTGTGCTCTTAAATGAAAAAAAAAATTTAACCTAGCTTCCCCCTAATCTTAAAAGTGCAAACAGCAGTTGAAAGCATTCCAGGAAGTACGTCCTTTTAACAAAAACCTTCTGTCGGGGGTATGGCAACTGCTGCACACTTGCAGTGGTGGAAGGAGGCCATTTGAAGGGGGCAATAAAAGGACAGCATAGCCAGCTGCTTCTCACTGGTATTTCTCCATAGTCAGGAAAACCGCTCACTTTCAGGGCCCTAGAGCGAGAAGGCCCGATCTTGAAATAATTGGGGTGGTTGGGGTGGGGGGAGGTACTTGTTAGGCAGAACTCCCCACCCCCAACATAACCCCCTGATGTCAACACCTCATCTTACCCTGAGCAAACCAATCCCCTGATGTCAACTCCTTACTTCTCTGTCTTACCCATCAACAATTATTCCCCCACCCCCCTTCCCAAAAAACTATAAATTATACTCCCACCTTTGTTCAGGGCTGTTGCCCTTTTTTGGCTTCACCCTGCCTGCGCATAAATAAAACTTTTTCAAATTGAATTTTGGCCTCTTCTCTTCCCACTCAAAAAATCCTAACATTTTGGTGCCAAAACCCAGGACTGGGAAAGGAGACAAAATCTCCATCAGATGGGTCGAATCCCACTTGCCTGATTTTAGCACCAACATCAGCAAATCCCCTCAGGGTAAGGAGAGCATGTCCCCTCTTTCCCATCCAGCACTCTCTTTCTCTGCTGTTGTCTGGGACAAGATTCCTCACTGAGGGAGAGATGCCTCTGCCAGGCGCTGGACCCTAGGAGCAAGCGAGACAGTAAAATGCCTCCACTCCTTCCCCTACTTAACTGAAGTTTCTCCTTACCTTTCCACCCTCATTCTACCCCCTTGCTGCAATACAATTACTATGTTGTCTTGGCAAGTGGAGTGAAGTCCCATGTGTTCCGGCTCTCTTCAACCTGCCCTCTCTCTGCCAAACTTGTTCCATTCATCAAATCCTTCTTCTCCATTCCCCTCTCCCAAAACAGCCTATCTCCAAACCCAGCACTCCATCTCCTTCTCCCAACTCTTCCTTCAATCCCTGCGAGAACCTTCTCCTCAATTCTCCCACCCCTCCTCTTTATGCAGCCCTTAACATCTGCCCAAAACTTCAAAACCTTTGAGGTCTTTAACAATAGAAATGTAAAAAAAAAAAAAAAAACAGCAGGAAAAACTTAAAGAGAAAACCAAAACCAAATCTTGCACTCACCAGCTTCTTGCTTCAGCACTGAAAGAAACCTGAGACCCCACTAAACTGAACCTAAAAACTCTGCGGAGAGCCTGCTCTGTAAGCAAGAGGGTCATTGGAAGTCCGTTGCCCCTGAGCCTCTCAAAGCACAGGGACATCAGTTACCCACCCAACTGAAACCCCCAGCTTCAGCCTCATGGAGCTCCTGGAACTAGCAGCAGAAAAGTGAAAGTGCCCAGGAACTGCACAAAGCCCTGCAATAATCTCTCACACAAAACCTCAGGTAAATCTCACAGTAGTAGGTAAGCCATTTGAAAAAGAAAAAGGAAAAAATATATAATATTTAAAACCCCACCACCTAAAACTTTTCTATCTATGAATGAAAACTCAGCTTATATATTATTTAACCACTCAGCCATCCAGTTTACCCCTACAAGTGCTGTTAATTCAGGTTAAAAATTATGTACTACTGTTTCAATAATGCATTAACTACAGTGTTTTAAATATTTAGCATTATTCTAGCAAGTTTAATTTTAATGCATAATAGTATGTTGTAAAATGTTTCCAAAATTATTTTGGTAACAAATATAAAAGGCTTTTTTTTTAATTATTAAAAAGAAAAGGAAAGTAGTTTTGTCCTAAATGACTAGTTGTTTTGGAAAAATGTGGGACAAAACCTGAACAGATACAGAACGTTGCAGAATGTTTGCAGAGAGAGAAATTTATTTCTGTGGTCAAAGTTAAAAAATGGTAAAAGCTAGCAATGTCACTGCTTAATGACAAAATCTCACAACTTAAAAAAAAAAAGTGGTTTTGCAAAACAGAATAGCATTAAATATTCTAACTGCCACCCAAAGCAGTACTTGTGCTCTAATTAATATTCAATGTTGTGTGTCTGTGTCTAATAATTCACAAAATGTAAACATTCTTCACTCTACTGCAGGCTATTCACGTTACTATCTCCTGCTGTTTTGCTGTCAACCCTGCCACTCTCCTTCCGCTTCTCCTATCCTATTTCCCGTCTCCTCTATGTTCATTCTATGACCTTGTTTCTTACAACTTCTAACCATTTATTTGCAGAGCTGTACAAGCCATGACCAACCAAGCCGTCAGCAAAATGTTATTCCTCCAAGGAAAGCACCCTTACCAGTCACTACCAGCAACGCACCCTAGGGACAACTCGATGCCACCCATCAGCCGGAGGCAAATACAGAAGCACAGATCTATGCTCCCCAGAACCCCTAGAAAACAAAAGAAAAAGCCTGGAATGTTAGACAGAACTCCTCATCCCCAACATAAACCCGCCGAAGTCAACTCCTTATCTTACCCTAAACACATCAGTCCCCTGATGCCAACTCCTTATTTCTCTATCCTACCCACCAACAACTATAAAATTGTACTCCCCCCTTTGTTCAGGGCTGTCGCCATTCGTTGGCTTCAGCTCGCCTGCGCATAAATAAAACTTTCTCCGACTGAGCTCAGGTCTCCTCTCTTCCAGGTCAAAAAACCTAACAGTACTGAATTCACCTTTGTTTCTAGTTTCATTTCTTCTGCTCGCAGCACTACCACTTTGCACCAGGCGAGGGCGGCCAGAAGAACCTACCGCTCCTTTCTCTGCCAGGCAGTTTTTCTCAGACTCGGAAAGAGGCAGCCCTTTGCTGTACCCCACAAAAGCCCAGGGCGGAGAGGGGGAAGGGGTGAAACGGAGAGCGGCGGCCCCCAGCCTGGGCTAACCCCACAGGGCCGGGGACGCGAGCTAAGGCGGACTGATGGGGAAAGATGACACCCAAGAAGGCGAGGCCGAGCCACTTCCTGCTGCCGCCAGAGGGGTACGCGGCCAGCCTCAGCGATTCTGCTTCCTCTTGGCGCCCGTTATACCAGGACGTCGTTTAAGAAAGAATACCATGAGGACGAGGGGTGTGACGTCCTGAAAGCAATTCTTTACGCTAAAGAAACTATACGCAAAAAAGCCCCCAACAAGATGCGACGTCAACAATCGGAGGTTACTGCGCGGAGGAGAGAGCTTGCGGGAAGTTCTAGTTCAAGAAACTGGACATTATCCTAAACTAGGTGGATCATAGTTTTCTGGGACTTTTTAAAAATGACCAGCCAAACTGTTTCTAACGTTTGGGAGTGGACTCCCACTAAATGAACACCTCTTTTGAACAGCACAGCTTTCTCCAGACTTCCGGGGATGGGTATGTGTATTTTATGCGGGCAGCACATCAGGGGAAGGCCCGGCCATGTGGAATGAAAAGGACTTAGGTCCTGAAGGAAAGGGTGGGGGCCAAACCCCAAATCAGCCGTTTCGCGCTGGGGTAGTTGGCCCCCAAACCCTAGCTCCCTTCTCAGCGTGGCAGGGAGGATACCTGTGCTTCTAAACCACCCGAGTGCGGGGAGGGAAAGGCGAGCGACAGGGCTCGGACCGTCCGCCCGTCGGGGGAAGGGGCGTCTCTGTGCACCGCCAGGAAGGCCTTTCTGGGCCAGGCGCCGCTTCCCGGGTGCTTGCGCCCCGCCCTACCCAACCCCGCGTCCCAACCCATCCCCCTCGCCCCGCTCCTCCCGCCACCTCGTATCCACCCCGCCCCCTATTACCTTCGCCTGCCCTGGAGGCGGGGCGCTCGGGACCTTAAGGGTCGTGGCCGCTGGCCACTCACCTTGTCCCTCGGCTACCATGGCTGGGGCTCGCGCCGCCGTCCGCCTGCGCACCGTGCTGGGGCACCTGGGCCGGCCCGCGCCCGGGGCTGCGGTATCCTTTCCGCACGCGCTGGGGAGGTGCAGGACGAGCGCTCGCGGTTCCGCGCGGAGTGGGGCCTGGTGGCCTGGCCGGGATCGTGGCTCTTACGGCGGGCGCACGGCACAGCCGGCTTCCCCTGCTCTGGTCTCTCGAGACGGGGTGCGGGGCGCGTTCCGAGCCGCCGCGGCCTGGAGCGCCTGGAGGAAGTGCGGGCAGTGCTGGGGGGCCCCGCCATCCGGGTCGGCGAAACGCGGGTTCCCGCTTTCGTAAGGAGGGCGAGGTGGAGGTGGTCAGGGCACCCGCTCTCGGCCTAGTCCTCCTCTGCCCTTGGCTCCAGAAAGGCCCCTGCACGGCCGCCCCGTGAGGACTGCCCGGCGCCTCGCAGAGGGCGAAGGCGACAGCGGCCCTTGGGGGGGTTGGCCGGGGCCGCCTGGAACAACGCGCGGGCCCCCTTCCCCCAGGAGGGGGCGCGAGGCCTTCCCGGAGCCGTCACCGCGCGGCGCCCCAGCCTCTGCTAGGCTCGAGTGCCCGTGTGCTCAGGGGACTGAAGTGAGGCTCCCGGGAAAAGGACTCGGGGCGGGATGGACCTTGTGGCTGGTATCGGTGCGTCCCGGGGCGAGTTGTGACGTTGCAGATGGTGCGGGTCCCAAAAGATGGCACTACAGGACACAAAAAGTCACTCTGTGTTAGAGAACGCTCCTGGCCAGCGCAGAGGCAGTGTTTCCATTCAGGACATACTTCCGGAAGCTCTGTGGGACTCTCTGGGTGGGCTGATTTTATTTTTTTTCCCTTCGGGCACCTGATTAGCTTTCGTTGTGCTGTTTTATATTTGGATCCTGACATCTCCTAAAGATTGAGAGCAGCTGTTTCTTTTATTTTCATCTCTGCTCTGTGCTGCCTTTGGAGGCAGTAATATATTGCAACTACTGTAAGTGTGAAATTTTGATCATAGAATGATAGGGGAACCCGGGTGATTATGTAATCTCATGAGAAAACTGAGGAACTGAGGCTGGGAGAGTCTGAACCAAGAGGGTTTAACTGGAGCAGTGGTTGTCAAAGTGGGGTTCCACGGTTGCACCTGTCAACATCACTCAGGAAATGAGGTCTCGCCTCGGACCAGCTGAATCAGAACCTCTGGGAGAGGGGACCAGCAGTCTGCGGTCTAACGCGGTGATTCTGATGCAGGATAAATGTTGAGCACCCCTGACAATACCCAGGGACTAGAATTGAGGCTTCCCTGCCCAGCACCTTCCTGCCTTGTAAGAGAGCACGCTCTGAACCTGCTGGGTTCTGTGGTAGGGCCGAGGTTAGAGCTTAGGGTTTTCACCCATATTTCTCGCAGCCTCACTGTCCAACACAACTTCCTGAGCTGGTGGAATCGTTCTGTACATTCCCTGTCCAGCATGGCAGCCACCAGCCAGATGTAGCTTTGAGCACTTGAAATGTGGCCAGGGTGGCTGGAGATTTTTAAATTTTATTTTATTTACTTCATTTAAATTTAAATAGCCAGATGTGCCCAGTGGCTTCCCTATTAGGCCTAGCTCTCACTGGATTTGGGGTTTTAAGTAGACTATAGAAAATTCGGTGGCATCTTCTACCCAGCCTTACCTGTGTTGAAAGAAAGTGGGTTATGGGATAAGGAATAATCATCTTCGAAGTTTAAAACAGAATGCAGGTAGACAGGTGAAAAAAGTCAGACTGGAAGGCAGAATTCTTGGCTGTCCTGGCAGCTACGTTTTCCTCAAAATAGTTGTCTTAGGGACTTTAACCTTTGTGCCTTGGAGAAAACAACTCAGCAGCCCTGATTCTGACTCCCGGCCGCCTGTCTCTTGTGACTGTGTCACCAGCTTATGTAAGGATATCATTTATGAAACCCAGAGCACACAGATGAGGAGTGACATTCCAAAAGCAACTCTTGAAGCCAAAGAAACAATGAGGGGGAAAAAAAACCTAAGAAGATGTATTGTCAAGAATCTATGGTTTCTGGATAGAAAAGAGAGTTTATAGAAAGAAGTTCTAGTTCCTTGGGAAATTTAAAATTATCCTAGATAATTTCTGGTAGTCTTTGTTTATTTTATAGACCTTTTAAAAATGACTAGCCAAAGTGTTTCTAATGTTTGAGACTGTACCTGCATTAAATTTAACACCTCTTTTGAATAGCACAGCTTTCTGCAGACTTCTGGGATGAGCACTCGAATTTTTATTCGGGAAGCAGTTTAGGGGAAGGAATGATCATTTGGAATAAAAAGGACTTAGGCAATGAAAGAAAGACAGGTTATCAAACCCCAGCTTGGCTGTTTTGCGCTGGGTGACCTTGACCGAGTTGTTCTCTGTACAATCAAGAGCTCCCGTCCCTCTTACTGCCTCCTCAGGCTCTCGGGAAAATGAAATGAAGGGACGCCAGGAAGAGGTCCTGAAGCTGCAGCCCCGATGTCAGCGGGAGGTGTGAACCACGCTGGCTGACAGGTGTTCAGAACCGTCCTGCCCCGTGTGAGCCAGTCCAGGGCTCGCTGCTCTTTCTAGAAAAGGCTGGCTCCTAAATTTCACTCTATTCACCTTAATTCATTTAACAGGAAGCTCACCTCACGTCAGGGGCTCTTCCCCCTGCCAGTGTCCATCCTCAGCAATTCCAGTAAGTAGATATAATTTTTTTCACTTTTATCTATACTATGTACATAAGAGTTTTTCTGGTGATAGCTAGGACAGAAAATGTAAAAGAATCTATTGCCTAATTAGAATTCAAATACAGGTCCTCAGTTTCCAGGACTTGTTCTAATTAGCACTATCCTGTATAGTTTTGAAGATCCAGAGTTTAATTTTCTATTTGTATTATTAAACTGGTAAAAATACCAAAAAGTAATACTCTGATTTTTAAAAGTCAGGCATATTCTGTCACATTTTAAATTAATTTGTGGCTAGGTTATATGGACATATTAGCTAGTGACTTTGATCTTAACTTACCTTTAAGGGGACGACATTGATCTCCATGGAATATTCTCATAGAGCCACAATTCAACTCTAAAGGAATGGATTCGGGGAATTTGAGTTTTGGGGTCTGTTGTACACTTATTTGGGTTTTGTTACTTTGATTACTTCTGAGAATGCATCAACTAAGCAGTTTTAAAAATAAAGTATATCAGTAATATCATGGGATTGTACACAGATAAGAGGATAACATGGGAAAATTTTTTGTTGTGTATATGTTACCACAAAAAAAAGAAAAATAAAAAGAAATTTTATTGGATCTGTTTCCATTAGAAACCAAACCATATTATAGAAAATTTTTAAAAATCAGGGAAATAGAAAGAATTTAAAAAACCACCCATCATTCCATTATTGATAGGCTATCACCATTTAAAAATTTGGGTCTATCTCTTTGCAGTCATTTATCTACAAATAGCTTGGTTTTATATCATTGTAATCCTACTGTATTATAATAAGCATTGTCTGTTAATCTATGTGCTTTATTTTTTTTTATTTTTACTAAGCCTCCTTCCTTTATTAAATGTTATGTAAAAATGTTTTCTTTGTAAACAAGAAGTATATTCTTGGTTCACCATTTGTATGATAAAATGCTATGAATGTGATTGGTGGCAGGAACAAGGCATGTTAGCTAAATCATAGAGATTTTAAACAGCCATAAAACAGAGCAAAGAGTGATTGTGCTTAGATTTGCATAAGATTAATACTTACAAGATAGTAGAGCATGGTTATGTTTATGTTGTGCATGAAAGGGACTAAATAGACAATCATAATTACCTAAACTAAAAATATGGTATTCATTGGATTTTTTTTTTGCGACAAAAGGAAAGATAGAATTAAACTGAAGTACAATAAAAGAGTCCGACAACATCACCAATATCAAGAGTCTTATACCCCTCATGTCCCCCTCTTATAGGCATTTAGCTTTGGTATATTGCCTTTGTTACATTAAAGGAGGCATAATACAACGTTTCTGTTAACTATAGTCTCTAGTTTGCATTGATTTATTTTTTCCCAGTACCACCCCATTTTTAACACCTTGCAAGGTTGTGATTCATTTGTTCTCGCTCACGTAAAAATATATTTGTACATTTTATCACAATTATTGAGCACTCTAGGTTTCACTGAATTATGCAGTCCCAGTTTTTATCTTTCCTCTTCCCTTCTGGTGTCCCACATGTTCCTAATCTTCCTCTTTCAACCATAATCACAGTCATGTTTGTTCAGTGTACTTACATTATTGTGCTACCATCACCCAAAATTGTGTTCCAAGCCTCTCACTCTCACTCCTGTCTTTTCCTATCTGTCTGTAGTGCTCCCTTTAGTATTTCCTGTAGGGCATATGTCTTGTTCACAAAGTCTCTCATTGTCTATTTGTCAGAGAATATTTTAAACTCTCCCTCATATTTGAAGGACAGTTTTGCTGGATACAGGATTCTTGGTTGGTGGTTTTTCTCTTTCAACATCTTAAATATATCACACCACTTCCTTCTTGCCTCCATGGTTTCTGTTGAGAAATCCGCATATAGTCTTATCAAGCTTCCTTTGTATGAGATGCATTGCTTTTCTCTTGCCGCTTTCAGGATTCACTCTTTGTCTTTGATGTTTGATAAGGTGATTATTAAGTGTCGTGGCATAGGTCTATTCAGATCTGTTCCATTTGGGGCATGCTGCACTTCTTGGATCTGTAATTTTCTTTCTTTCATAAGAGATGGGAAATTTTCATTGATTATATCCTCTATTATTGCTTCTGCCCCTTTTCCCTTCTCTTCTTCTGGGACACCCATAACACGTACATTCCTGCATTTCTTGTTGTAATTCAGTTACCTAAGACATTGCTCATATTTTTTTATTCTTTTCCCTCTCTGTTCTTTTGTGTGTAAGGTTTTAGGTGTCTTGTTCTCCAGTTCCTGAGTGCTTTCTTCTGCCCCTTGAAATCTGCTGTTGTATGTCTCTGTTGTGGTTTTCATTTCTTATGTTGTGCCTTTCATTTCCATAAATTCTGCCAATTGTTTTATCAAACTTTTGATTTCTACCTTATGTTCACCCATGGTTTTCTGTACATCCTTCATCTCTTTTACCATATCTTCCCTGAGCTCATTGACTTGGTTTTTGAATTGATTTAGTGTATTTCTTTGAAAATATTTAATTGATTGTTTCATTAAAATGAAACAGTGTCTCAACTGTATCTTAATTGAGGTCTAAGTTTGTTCCTTTGACTGGGCCATATATTCATTTTTCCTAGTGTAATTTGTAGTTTTCTGTTGTCTAGTCATCTGGTTTCCTTGGTTACCCCAATCAGATTTTCTCAGACCAGAATGGGTTCAGGTCTTGGAATGGGGCTATCTATATTCAGAGTCAAGTTTCCCTGAGTGTGTGTCTTAGAAGATTGACAGACTTTCCTGTGAGGCCTCTAGCTGCTGTGCTTTTCCTAACCTGCCCAGCAGGTGGCACCTGTCAGCCTGTCACTCCCCACTGGTGTGAGAAGGTGTGGCCCTTTAATTCTCAGCTTAGGTTGTTTCTGTTTTGACTGTTTCTCCCCATGCCCTTGGGTCTGAGTTTGGAAGGTAAGGCCAGCACTAGAGCTGGGTCCCACATCCTTCCTCTTAGGGAAGATATACCCCCTAGGGAGCTATCTTCTGTATTTGAATTGCTCCTTTGTCTCTCTGACTCTGTTAACTCCACCCGTGTCTGGGTCAGAGTGCTGCAAACTGAAGATAGCTAAGGCTCTCTCCACTGAACCACTCAGGATGAGAGAGAGAAAAGGGAAAGCCCCTTTTCAGAGCTAGTCCATGGCCCCCCAGTTTTGCCTATGGCCTCAAGAAAGCACCTAGTTTTCTGGGCCCCCTTTCCTGGGGCACAAGTGTTTTCTGGCTCTTTAAGGTTGTCTCTAAAAGCCTCTGTATTTTTCATTATTTTTTAATTAAAAAGTTTTCCCCCATCAGCCCACCTCCTCTCCACTGGAAGAGAGCTCAGGGTACTTTGCTGCTTGTTAAGGGTTTGTCTATGTTTGTACCTTGTATTCAGCGGTCCACATTTGTTAATTAAAACCCAATTGGAGCTGGGCTGAGCTATATTTGTTCAGTCTGGAAATGCTGCTTTCTCCCACAGTGAGGTCCTGCAGCTCAGCCTGCCGTGGGGGATAGAGCTCTCAGCACGAGCTGCAGTTTTTACATGCAGACTTTATGCTGTGATCTCAGCCATCCCACCCAGTCCAGGCAGGTGTATGATGTGTGGACAGGCACGGTTGTCCCCCAGCAGTTGTTCCAGATTATTTACTAGTTGCTCCTCACTGTTATTAATTGCTCCAGGAGACTAACTGAATTCTACACCTCTCTATGCCAACATCTTTCCCCACCTCCTATGTGCTTCATTTTTAATGCCTGAGTCATATTCCACTGAGTGGATATAATATAGTCATTATCAGTTAATTAACTAATATAATTAGTTCTGCCACTAATGCACATCTTTTTGGTGACCATAGTTAATGCTCTGAGCACAGAGTTCTTTTCATTTTTTCATATTCTTTCCTCAAAATCTGAGATGCTCTGGGTTGAAGACTATCAACATTTCACATGTTCATGATACACATTGTTAAGCTGGAATTTTTAAATTGGAATTATTTAGTGATTTTTTTTCTCCCTTAGGTATACTCTGGATAACAATGTTCTAACCCTGGAACAGAGACAGTTTTATGAAGAAAATGGGTTTCTTGTCATTAAAAATCTGGTGTCCGATGCTGACATTCAACGCTTTAGGTACAGTAACATGACTGGCTATTTTACAAAAGTATGTAGTAAGTGTATGCAATAGGAATGTGAGTTAGACTTGCTTGCGTGTGTTCAGGTTATGTAGAAGGATTTGGTTTGCTGGGAATGGTTAGAGTGTGGACTTGGAGCCAGACTGCCTGGTTTTAATCTTAGCTCGACCACTTATCCCTGTGGGTCGCGGGTAAGTGGTTTAAGTGCTCCCTGCCTCTGTTTCCTCATCTATAAGATGGGGATAGCATAGGACTTACCTGCCACCATCACTGTCAAGACTGAATGAGGTAACACATACGTAGTGGTCTCAGATGAGGATGTGGGGAGGCACCTGGTAAGGTGAGAGAAAGCATTTGTTATTGGTACTATGCTATAGCCAAGTTACAGATGCTCCCCCAGTCTCCTACACTAAGGGGTATTTTAATTTTGGGCAGTGGGTTCCAGCCTGACGGATAGGAGGCCAGACTTCAAAGTTGACCACGTCCCATTCCCTTGGATCTGATGTACTTCCTGCCCAGATGGAAACAGTCCCCGAAGTCCGTGGATCCTTCCACAGAGCAGGGCCAGGCAGGTGCTTGGAGCAAGCAGATGATATGTTCCAATTTAATTTTCTAGGAATGAATTTCAGAAAATCTGCAGAAAGGAGGTGAAGCCAATGGGATTACTTGTCATGAGAGATGTGACCATTGCAAAATCAGAATATATTCCAAGTGAAGAAGTGGTTTCAAAAGTCCAGGATTTCCAAGAAGATGAGGAGCTCTTCAGATACTGCTCTCTCCCTGAGGTTAGAGACCTTCCTGTGTTTGTTTCTCCTTAAGTTGATAACCGAGTCTGCCTGCCTCTAAAACCTGCTGATTTTGCTCTCACCCCTTTCTGCACATGGCCCTAGAGTGCTGGTTCTCAACCAAGGGCAATTCCACACATGTGCACACACACACACACACACACACACTGCAGGGGACATTTGATATCTGGAGACATTTTTAGCTGTCACCATTGGGGGTGCTACTTGCATCTAGTGCATCGAGACCAGGGGTGCTGCAAAACCTCCTACGGTGCACAGGTCAGCCACCACTCCCTGCCATCAGCAATGAAGAATTATCCAGTCCACAATATCAGTAATGCCAAGGGTGAGAAATCCTGCATGGAGTGAGTTGCTATATGGTGTGTCATGGGAACACAGGCTTGGGCACAACAGAGGCTTGCAGCAGATGACTGTTTTATTGTTTGCACAGCACAAAGGATCCAAAACAGCAGGGGAAAAGATTGCACCTTGGCTGGTCCCCTGGGAAGGCCAACTCCTCAGATCAGGGTCAGTGATGGCAGCTCTGCACACCTCACTTTGCCTTGGAGATGAGGGATCCCTGCACTGCCTGAATGCTGAGCTTTTATGCACTCCAGGCAGAAGGGCTTTGCCAAAGAACAACCTTTGTGCCACGGCATGCAGCAGAGGCTGACAAAGGATTTAAAAGCTACCGGGGCTGTCTGTAGTCTCCTGTGAAATAGAAACATACCAAACACCTGCATACAGACAAGCACGAATGGAAACATACCAAACACCTACATGCAAACAAGCAAGAGGAGAAAAGGAAGGACGTAGGTGAGGGCTGTGAGAAGGCTACCAAGTGCATCCTAAACTTCCCCAACACCTGCCCCACAGTTGAGAAAGATGGGGAGTTCTGTGTTAAAGACAAGAAGGTCTCCCAAATCTCAGTAGAGGCATTTCCACAGAGGTGATGTTGCTGAGGCTGTATCTTTGTCAATCTATTTGTACTTTTTCTCCTTCATGAATCCGGTCAATAGAGACGTGCATTTGTTTTTCAACTCCAATTAGATTTTAAAAAAAATTTATTCATATTTATGAAAAATTCAACCTGTACAGAAAGGCATGAAGCAAAACATGATGTCTCCATCCGCCCCAGCCCTGGAACCTGCTAAGCTTTTAGTGTACTCACCTAGAAAGATTTCATGTATATGCAGGCATAATTTGTCTCCTCCACAGAAACATACCGATCATCACTTTTTTTTTTCCATTTCACTGGATTTTAGACATCTCTCCATATCAGTATTCATGATCTCTTTCATTCCTTTTAAACAACTCTTTAAGCAACCCATTGTATAAATGTACCATAGTTTATTAACTGTTTGTTTAGAGTGGTTTTGAAGAGGACTTTACATATGGTACTTACTAGAAAGGATAACCAGGTAGAAAGTTTGACTCGATGAAGTAATGTTGTACAGATGAGCCAGCTACCTGTGATGCCCGGTCCCTTCCGGAGGGAAGTAACCCCTTTGAAGAAGCACGCACGCTTTCCGACCTCAGGTCCTGGGTGGAAATGGAAGGTTTGCAGTGGGTCATGAATGAAGAGCTTGAACTCAAGGGCAGCTTGGTGATGTCCACATTTCTAACGTGTGTACTGTGTATCTGGTGCTGCATGCGGAAGTTGTAGGAGGTCCATGTCGTTTCAGTAGTTAGGTGTTTATTTCAGTTTGGGAAAAAAAACCACCAGCACTACATACCCACAATTTCAAGAATATTAGTAATCAGGGTAAGACTGAGTAAAAAGAGCGAGTGAGTTGGCTTAGGGAAATCATTGACAAAATAACCGTCCAAAGTATGGCAGCGATTGTGAAGATGGCTCTCGAATGGGTAAGCTTTGGGAAATGCTGGTCTTGGTGAATCCCAGAAAATGATGGGCTTTCCCAAAGAGCGTACTTATGGGGCCTCACTACTCCTAGAGTCTTGTAACACTTTAAGAGTTCCATACGCAAACGGCCAGTGTTCGTTATCACAAGAGACCCTGTCACATAGTCAGGAAGCAGTAGAACGAGCCTCATTTTTTGGAGTCAGGGAGATCTGACTTTGAATACCTTCTTTTTCACTTGACTGGCTTTGCCAACTTGGGCAACTTGCTGGCCTCAGGTTTCCACCTGCTGAGGGCAGTACTGTTAAGGGGCTCTTGTGAGCCTGAAGGACCAAGCCCCTGGAACGAGTAGGTGTTCGATGTGGAATCCTCTCTGCTTCTTACCTCTTTCCTGGCTGGGGAAGACGTGCGAGGTAGCACCCAGCCCCCAGGCCCGTGACTAACCCATCCCTCCTGTCACCTGCTTGCATTGCTGCCTCCTTTCCTTCATAGCACGGGTCTCCACCACAGGTTTCCATGGCATCATTTGTTTCACATTGTTCCTCCCACCAGCCTCTAAACTCCAAGAGGGCAGGGCCCAGCTTTTCTGGTTGACTTGCGTCCCCATTCCCTTCACTCTGTCTGGTTCATAGACCTCAGGAAAGATGTGTTGTGTGAGTGGCTCCCTGTCTGGCAGTTTGCACAGGACCACTGTTCCACTTCCTCCTGGGCTGTCAGGCCAGCCTCCAAGAGCGTGCCATCCTTCTGTGGAACTTTTATGAGGAGGCTCCAAGGGGGAGGAGAAAACAGCTTCTCCCTGGACAGTCCTCTGTGTCCTTGGCTGAAGACCCCATCCTCAAAGTTGATATCTCAGAGATAAATCATCTGTTTTTTGGAGGAAAAAAAAGGTTAGGTCTCCAGCTGACTCCCCAAAACTTGTTTAAATGAGAGTGCTGTCAAAGTCCTACCAGATTCAGGATGATTTCCCTTGGTCAAATCAGTCCTGGTCCCTTTGCAAGGGTGTGAATTGCCAGCTGGGTTTTGAGCCCTCGTTGCGCTTTTTCTGTGCTTCCGTCCGTCCCCTTTGCCTCTAATTTCCCCTGAGTTTTTTTTTTTTCTTTTCTCTTAGATTCTGAAATATGTGGAGTGCTTCACTGGACCTGACATTATGGCCATGCATACCATGCTGATAAACAAGCCTCCAGATTCAGGTAAAGGGCTCTCATTTGTTAGGGAGAGATAAGAAGAAAACTGTTGAAAGTATGTAAGTCTGATGTTCTAACCTCAGCCAGGTGCATAACTGTCAAGCTTTGGATGATTGTCTTAAAATAGTTTATAACCCCACTGTAGTATAACAGTCATCTCAGATGTTACCTGTAGGGTTACTGCAAAATTCTTAGATGGTTGGCTTCCCCAAAAGGCATTAAAATATATGTAACAGTTCCTCTAGGCTCCTGTTATACAACACCTCTGAGCTAAGGCAGTCGTTCTTACCTGGGAGAGTGTGAATTCGGCATTCCAGATTCAAGGCCTTCTTCTTGCAAAATAAAACTATTGTTATAAATCACACGCTACTATAGTTGTCAAAACTTCTAGTCTTTGCTAAAATATGGACTCCAAAGCTTCATCATCCATGAGACTGATCCAGAAGGTAGAACCCGGCAATGTGCATTTTAACAGCCTTCCCAAGTGGTGCTCTCGGCTCACACTTTGGCAAATTCTGCTGTCCCAGTCTTAATAAATACACCATTAGAGAGCCCCTTCTCTCTTTCTACTTTTCCTTCCTCCTGACGGCTGGGCAAGGTTTGTGTGCTATTCCCGCAGCTTGGAATTGCAGAGCCTCCTTCCCCGGATGGCTGACTGGGGAGACAAGGTGGCCTCTAGGGACCAAGTTCAGGGGATTCCATGGCAAGCCGAGTTCCTGGACAGTTGCATCATTTGTGCAGGGTTTGCATGTTAGGTCGCTGTTCCGGTGGCGGGAAGGATGAGAATCCTGGGCCCCTGTCTTTTAACAGCAGGTTCCTTGCAGGCAAGAAGACATCCCGCCATCCCTTGCACCAGGACCTGCACTACTTCCCCTTCAGGCCCAGCAGCCACATCGTGTGCGCGTGGACGGCCATGGAGCACATTGACCGCAGCAACGGCTGCCTGGTGGTGCTCCCCGGCACACACAAGGGGCCCCTGAAGCCGCACGACTACCCCGAGTGGGAGGTAGGTCCGCCCCGCGGCCCCGCTGGAGCAGAGTCTCGCCTCCCATTTTTGTTTTGCATTGGGGACACACAGTGATTTATGAATGAGGTGGCATTTCTTTTACTACAATTCGGAATGAAGATTGGGACAAGTTCAAGGACGCCAGATAAAATAATCAGCATTGTGTTCTTTCAACAAGCATTTGAAAGCCATCCAGTGTGGGGTGTTTGGGATACGGGATTGTAAAGCATCATGGCAGAGGTGAGGCATAAACATGTCAACACAGATGAGAGTGATGACTGCCGAGTGGGTTGCATGCGTGGAAGGTTCTGGAATAAAGGAGGGGCAGGGATCCTCTGCTGCTAGTAGGGGGATGGGTGAAGGCTCTGCAGAGGGCTGGTTTTCTAGCCAGGTAGGAGGTCCCATAGCAAAGGCTGTGGGGAGGCCGTGGGGGCAAGGGTGACCCAGCCTGGCTAGGGAGTGGGGAGGACCCTAGGGTGCTCATGTCTGGGTGGGCCAGGGCTGGGGTCCCTTCTGGGGTGGAGCAGCAGAGATGAGGCTGAAAAGATGCATCAGGACCGGATCGGAGAGGACCTTGCTTGTTAGACAAATGATTTTGCACTTTATTTGGGGGAACTGGGGAATTTATTTTCCAGGAAGCTGGAATAGCTTCTGTCTATTGAACAGTCAGGCTCAGTTGCACAGACCCAGTGCCTCCCTGACTGTCCAATGTCAATGTCATTGATACTATGCGCAGATCAAAGTGGCAGCAGTAGGAGGTGCGGTTGACTGGCCAGGAGAGAGAAGCACTGCTCAAATGTCAACAGACGATCCAGTATGGATGTGTGATTCCCTAAAAGGAATTTGTCAGACTCTTAGGAGGGGGAATGGGATGCTGGGTCTCCCCCCACAGACATCCCCACACGCACATACAACAAAAGCCTGTAAGCTTTAATCACTTCTTTAGTTTCTTTAAAGCAATAACTGGCTTTGGAAAGAGTTGTACAAAAACCAATGTTTTAATTAACTATTTATCTTTCTTTACTCTGGATGTGACATCAGTGGGTTTTGAGCATTTTCTCTCCCGTTTTGGGAGAATGGTTAGCATCTCGCAGATATACTGAGTCATAGGAGCATGATTTGCACGAAAGTCTAGGTGAGGAAACGCTCGTGCTGAGAAGGAATTATTAATCAGCCACAATATGCAAAACTG
>PVKY010004894.1:0-18413 GCA_004027775.1 Bradypus variegatus
CATTGGTGATGCTGTCTGACTCTTATTCTACTTCAGTTTAGTTATGTCTTTCTTTTTGTTGCTTTTTAGCTGTCATGTTTTTTTTTCTTTCTTTTTTCTTTTTCTTCTTTCTACATTCTTTGACTCTTCCTTTTTTGTGGAAGAAATGGAGATGCCCTTATATAGATAGTAGTGATGGTGGTGAATACATAAATATGTGACTATACAGGGAACCATCAATTGTTTACTTTGTACAGAATGTATGGTGTGTGAACAAAACCATCTTTAGAAAAAAATGAGTTGATGAAGAAACCTTGAGGGGACTATACTGAGTGAAATAAGTCAGACACTTAAGGAGAAATATTTCAGAGTCTCACTGATATGAACTAATTATAATATGTAAACTCATAGACTTGAAATATAAGTTACCAGGATACAGAACAAGGCTAAAGAATGGGGAAGAGTTGCTTAATATGAGCAGAATGTTGACTAGGATGAACTTAAGTGTTTGGAAATGGCCAGAGATGACAGTAGCGTGTTGTGAGAATAGCTAACAGTGCTGAACGGTGTGTGAATGTGGTGGAAAGTGAGACTCAGAGATACGTTATCGTCACCAGAAGGAAAGTTGGAAGTTAAAAGATGGGAATGTATAAAACAATGAATCCTGTGGTGGGCAATGTCCATGATTAACTGTACAAATATTAGATATCTCTTTAATGAGCTAGAACAAATGTATGACACTATAACTAGAAGTGAATAATAGAGGGGCATATAGAGAAAACATATACCTATTGCAAACTATATACTACGGTTATTAGTATTTTAACATTCTTTCATCAATAGTAACAAACGTACTATTATACTATGAGTCAGTAATGGAGGAGGGTGGTGGTTAGGGGTATGGGAGGATTTGAGTTTCCTTTCTTTCTCTTTATTTCTTTTCTGGACTAATGGAAATGTTCTAAAAATTAAAAAAATTAATTGTGGTGATGGATACACAGCTGTATGATGGTACTGTGGGCAACTGATTGTACACTTTGGATCTTTGGATAATTGTATGGTATGTGAACAATTGCAGTAAAAAAAATCCTTACTATGGAGAAAACCAAAAAAAAAAAAAAAAAAAGAACATGATCCTTTCTGGGGTACATATAGCCTCCAAACTACCATGATTACCTGCAGAATTAAGCAAGTTAAATATAAGGCAATAATAAGCATTGGGGGGTGATGATAAATTTTCTCAAGAAGGGAAATCTAATAAGCTATGAATAATATTTACATGAAATCAGTCAAACACTAATTATTGATTAAACCAAACATTGCTATATAACTATATTGGGGGATGAGGGAAGGAGAAGGTGAGTGAATGAGTGTATATATGTGTAGGGAAGAAGAGAACTAAATTCCTAGAAGGAAAGTAACGTCTAAGACTGCAAAATTAAGAAGTAGCTGGTAAGCACTATGGAAGACTGCTGTTTGTTCTTCAGTACCAGTTCTTTGCAAATTTATCAAATTTGCATCTGCAAAGATCTGTAGCTGAAGCTGGTGCAGAAGCTCTGGGGCACATGGCTATGAATTTTGTAGCATTAGAGTATTAAAACTTCACAGTGGACAAAGGATCAGAAGGTATCCTTGAATATTCTAGACAGCTTAAGATCTCCTGGGGATTGTGGGGGAAGGTGTCCCAGTAATGACTGACATTGATTTTCTTGACACAATGTAGAGGGAAAGTTCTGAGTTATATTTTTATTTGAAATGCAAAACCCAAGTAATATGATCTTTCATGAACTGCAGTACTATGATGGAGATCAGACCTGCTAAAAAAAGGAGTTCTGATAGAATAAAGTGAATCATACTGTGGAAGCTGAGAGGCAGGGCACAATTCTGCCTCCAGAGGCAAATGCCAAATACTTGAATACAGAAGCCATCAGCATGGAAAATGGCACTCTTCAAAGTCACAAGAATGTCAGTGTTACTCCACAAAGAAGCAAGAGGGGAAAATGGAAGTAGAGGAGTTCAGATAATTGAATGGGTGGTAGTTAGATAGATGAGTATTTTGAGAAGAAATTGAAGGAGTTTAGACCATCCTTCCTTAGGATAAATTCACAAAAGTGAACTTCTTAGGTATGCTGCTGTCTTTTGAATTAGATGACGAAGAAGGAAACCCAGTATTCCAACAAATTAGCCCTTATTGACACTGTCATCGTTGGAAATACAAAGTGTGACCTCCTGTGGGCCCCGGAAGCACAGACTTGGTGTTAGAAGAGAGCTTAGAGTCTTCTTTCCAGTGAGTTAGTAGGTCCATGTTAGCATTCACCTTATTGTACTATAATTCTATATTTAATTGAGTGTCCCCGGTAGCACTCCGTGGGGGCACGGATCTATTCGTCACGTGGGTGGTTTGCTCTGGATCATCAAACAGAGAAGTGAACTCTGAGAGTGAGCTTGTGGTAACCTCTCTCCCACATTCTCTTCTTTCCCTCCTCACCTGGACTTGTGGAGTCTCAGTATTTATGAAGGTTTTCTGAGAATGGATATGATGAAGGGAATGGCTTCTGTAATGGAAAGCAAGCTGATGATGAGTCTATCCTGTAAAATAGGTTATCTAGTCCATATTACTCTTTGCATGGATTTCCTTTTTTTTTTTTTTACCAAAAGTAAAAAATTTATTTTACAGAGCGGTTGGTTTGTGATACATCAAAAACTGTGAAGTTATACTTCCCTAATCTTACTGCTTGTCTCGTATCACCAGTTGAAGTTTCTCCCAAATAATTTAATACACATTTAAAGTGACAATACAGATTTTACTTAATGGATTTAAGTTATAATTAGAAACCAGTTTCATATACAGAAAATCCATAAATATAGAACTTTTGTTAATATTTTATCCTTAGGCTATGCAAAAAAACGATTAAAAATTCAATTTTTCATTTGGGTCTTTGTAATAAACATGCAAATATATATTTAACAATGGAGATACTTTCTGACAGAAAGTAAACACATGGAAGTAATTTTGGTCTTCACTAGAATCCATCATTTGTCCATTTTCCAAGATGATATGATACATTATGTTTACTTAAATTTGAAGATTCTGTTTATACATATAATTCCAATAATTTTTTTACTTGTACAATGAATGCTTCATTCTGTATTTAAATCTCCTGTGAGAAAGATTCCTTGATCCAACAGTAGAGAGCTTTAAAGCCTTTTTCAAATATGATAAAATGTTCCTGTGCAATTATGTGCAATTTTCTTCCTTCATGTAATCTTTATTATTCATACACAGGGGTAATTCTTGAGTTGTCTCACATGATGTAAGTACCATCTTTATAATATTTCATGGGCTCCATTTGTTTTGTCATAGCCAGAATATCATGAACTCCAGTACTGAGACCAGATGTGTGTTGAAAGTAGGCCTCTTTTTCCATTGAACTGTTAGATTGTTTACTCCAGCATCTTTCAGTATTCCTGTAACCTGTATATGAATTGTTCCTGCCACCACACTGGCAGAATGATGCCAAAAATGAGGGTCTCCATATGATATTAAGCCTTCAATTTTCTGTATCTTTTCTAAAGCAATATGTAGTTCCTTTTCATATTCTGGCGGCAGTCTCAGAAGCAGTACCTGACAGGCATCTTTAATCAATGGGATAACACTGAGAAATATTAATACAGCAATAAAAAGAGAACAGAGAGGATCAGCAATGAACCATCCAAACTGTTCTATAAGAATGGTGGATGTGATTACACCAATACTGCCAAGTGTGTCTGCCAAAACATGCGGAAATACACCCCTCATGTTAGCGTTCATGCCTCCACCTGCAGACCCATAGCTGTGACCGTGCCCATGATCACTGTGGCTGTGTACATGGTGGGAATGGCCATGATCAGATGAATGACAACTTCCTTGAGAAACTCCATGAGTATGGTTATGGGCATGGCTAAAGGCACAGATACCAATAAGGTTTACTATCAGCCCTCCAGCTGAGACTGGTGTTAACATGCGTGTGTCTAATTCTGGAGGATCGATCAATCTAGCCACTGACTCCACAAACACAAAGAAAGCTATTACCATTAGAAAATTCCATTAATAAATCAGGAGAGAATTTCTATTAGGCCATAACTGTAGGAAAAAATCCGTGTGGCTTTCCATCTACTCATCAGCACAGCAAAAAATTCCATGACCGAAGCAGAGCAGTCAAAGAGCATGTGAAATCCATCTGAGATCAGACCCAGACTATTGGTCAACACGCCACAGAATAATTCTACGAAGGTAAACAGCAGATTCAAACACAAGAAGTAAAAGATCTGCCTAGAGTCACTCTCCTTAAGAATCTGTTTTAGTGGTTCCTTAATAAACCTAGGGATTGACTGAGAGCTATGCTGAAAAGCATCACCCATGAAGTTATAAAGAGGTGTTCCTTCAGGAGAATATCCAATAAGGGTACCTTTCTGTCCTCTCTTAGAGGGAGACGATAAGATGTTGGCAGACAAAATGAAGAATATAGCACTCACTACCACTCCTCCAGACAGGACATGTTCAGTGCTCTCCTGGTATGCTGCTTTGTTCATGGCTTGGAGCTGGTCTGTTTTTGGACGTGTCCAAAAATTTCCAAAAAGGAGAGCACTGATAAAGATAGGAAAGGATCCATAGCGGGCACATTTGGAAACTTCCATTTTCACTGAACAAATGGATTCCACATAGAAATCCAGGATCATGACAAAAAGATAACCATTGTGAAAGGCACAATGAGAGAAAACCAAGATTCGACTTTACTCTCAGTTGTTACAGAAAGAACAACATCCCATGGGCACAAGAGAAGCACAGAAACAAGATGGGGTAAAGCTTGAAGACGTTTGGCTCCACCTACATCTACAGAGAGCTTTCTGGAAGCTGTATGAAAACCAACTTTACAACACAGAGCCAGTACTAGCAGCAATACTCCACCCCTGTGATCTGCCACACCTAGGAAGGCAACGGCGGTGTAGAGCATGTGAGTTAGAGCACTGTCGTGATGTCCTTCAGGGTGTTCAGTCATTTTAGCCATGGGATCATCATTGTCTAAAAGCAATAAACAGATCACAGCAATGATGAAAAAAGCAGCCCCCCTTGTCTTTGCTGGTCCTCCTCCAGAACTAGTGAACAAAACACTGAGTAGTGAGACGACAACAATATCATTGTGTTCAAATGACAGCAAAGTCCTTAGTGGTCCACAAAGAGGCCAAAAAACCACAAGAGTGAAATGATGCACCCAGCGACTGCATGTTTAAATATTTTGATCCACTGATGTTTGGTAATACTTTGCCCAGAAGAAAATGGCTTTTGAAACAAAACCATAAAAAATGCAGCCCCAAGTTTTAATATAAAAATGAACTGAACAATGTGAACTGCTTTTAGAAGATCATATGATTCAAAAAGTCCCACAGCCTTCAAAAATTTAGTGAAACATAGTAACACGATATATTTCATTAATCGAGCGCTGGGCACGTCCACCGGCCCGAGACCACCGCCGCCTCTGCCAGGGCTGGCTAGCAAGTCCCCGCAGTATTTTTCCTCCCTTCCCGGGCTCAGGATCCGCCGTCGCTTCCCCATGGCAGTGGCCCCGTCGGGTCTCCACAGGGCCGAGCCGCTGCCGTCGCTGCCCCGGACTCCTGCGTGGATTTCCTTTTGTTGGGTCATAGGCTGTCATGAAGTCTTTTTAAAGGTTCCTGTTAAACATCACTTGTGTCAGGGCCATCAAGGAAAGGATTCAATGAATCTGATTCAAACCCTCATTTTACTGATGAGGAAAGTGAAGCATGGAAGGATTATGTGCGTCTCTTTGGTCATCCAGTGCTGACACCAGGACAAAATCTTTTGTCTCCTTGTTTGATGTGCTTAAACATGAAGTTTCTTATGATCTGAAATAAATAGATCTTTTTCCATGAAGCTCTGTGGCCTCTGAAATTAGAGACAGAACATTCTTGAACCTGAAATAGCCAATCAACATGCTCAGGTGTTGCCAGGTTGACACTGCAGCCTACTGGAGCGCATAAGTCACACTGAATATTGTCAACCAGCATCTGCATTGTGGTCTGTTCTTTTCACGTACATGAATGTAAGCTCAGTCTTGTGACCTGAACATGAATAAGGAAAATTTTCCTTTTGGGGTGGTATTTTATCATCAGAGGACACCCAATTGTCCAGGATGCTGCCAAGTAGCACCTGCCGTTAGAGCAGTTTGCCATTAGTCAGCAAACTCTGACTCGGGCCAAATTCAGCCCACTGTCTGTTATTGTAAATAAAGTTTGATTAGAACACAGCCACTCCCATTTTTTTACACACTGTCTGTGGCTGCTTTCACAAATGACAGAGTTGAGTCACTGTGACAGAGACACACGGCCTGCCAAGCCTTAAGTATTTACTATCTGGTCCTTTATACAAAATGTTTGCTGTCCTCTGTATTAGAGCTTGATTTTTTGTTGCAGAAGACCTGGTTGCTCCTTTTATGTGACTGATTTTAAATCATCTCTTTCTATAGTATTTTTTTTCTCAATTTTACCTCTCCAATTACAGACACATATGGAGATAAAAGGTATCATTGACAGTCACTTCCAAATGTAACTGACTACGACTGCCTGGGGAGCATTTACAATAGAAATTTCTGGACCTGATCCCAGAGATTGTGTTTCAGTAGGGTTTGTGTAGGGTGTGGGGACTTATTTCATCTTAGGCCAATCACTTCACTGAGCCTTGATTATCTCGTCTGTAAAGTGGAAACAACAGTTTTTTTTCCCATACAGGACTGTTTTGATGACTGTTAGGGACTGAACTGTGTCCCCCAAAAGGACATGCTCAGGTCCTAACCTCTGGTCCCCTGAATGTGATCCTTTTTGTAAATAGGATCTATGAAGATGTGATTAGTTAAGATGAGGCCTAATTGGATTATGATGGGTCCTAATCCAGCATGACTGACGTCCTTATAATGTGAGGCCATTTGCACACAGTCAGTAAGAGACAGACAGAAAGAAGACAGATATGGAACAGAGGCAGAGACTGTCATGCCACAGATTACTGGCAAGCTACCACCTGTACCCTACAGACTTCAGAGGAAATGTGGCCCTGCTGACACCTTGATTTTGGACTTTACACTTCCAAACTGAGAGATAATAAATTGCTCTTGTTTTCAGCCATACAGGTTATGGGACTTTGTTATGGCAGCCCGAGGAAACGAGGCAAGGACCAAATGATGTAGTGACTGTAAATGCCCAGCACTGTGCCTGCACATAGTAGACTTTCAGTTAATGTTAGTTTCCTTTCTCCCAAGGAGAATCCAGTGCCTTGGAAACCACAGCAGGCAGCTTTGTCTTTATTTTGACTTGCATGTTACATTTACATTTCTGTTTATGTTAATTTTTCTCTTGTCAACCTATTCCCTAATCCATAAGTCCTTCTCTGCATGTATTGAAGCCAAAGGTGGTTTTAAGACTATTTTATAAACTTGTCTTAAGAAGCACCCAGAGAGCTGGGGGTGGGGGTGATAAACGGTTTGTTAATTACATGGCTGCCAACAGCCTTGCTTATAAACACAAGCATTTCCATTAGATTTTTTGACTTTCATAAGAAACCTTGATGTAACATGATGAACTTTATAAATCCAGAGGATGAATCATTAGACAAATTGGGATGCTATTTAATCAGCCTCTCTTTCGTTGGAGACAGAGACACTGACTTTGTCTCTAATTTTGATGTTCTGAATGTTTTCCAGCAAGCGGTCACTGAGTAGCAGACAGGGCTGATGTTTTGCTCGTATATCCTTTCGCTCCACCCAAGTTGACTGGCTGGCAACTTCCCACTACAAGAGCTGCCTCTCTCATCTTCTCTGCTGAAGACTTTCTTAGCAATCAAACACAACCTGGAAGTAAGTGAACAAGCAGAGAGCAGAAGACAGTGGATAATTCTCGGGGGTGTTCTGTATGGTTCTTCAGAGAGTCCCCAGTGGAATGGAGCTTCCATTGTCCACAGTGGTTATCCACTCTCCAATGTGCCTTGTAATGGCTGTTTCCCCGTCCCTATCTCAGTTTCCCCACTTCCTCACTTGGGCTTCCTGGGCTCATCTGCTGCTATGTCCTTGTTTCAAGGGTTTACTTCTAATGAAAGACAAACAAAGGCTTGCTTGGACCCAGGATGTAACAGACCATGGTCTTGTTCTCAGCAGGCCCTGCTGAATTCACCTCTGCATCTCCAGCCCCAGCTTCTTTCTGCAGGGAATGTGTGGTTATCAGAAACACAGCCAAGCCCCAAGCCATAGGGGAAACAGCCTCTGAGCACCAAGTCAAGTCTACCCATTAAATCACACGCACCTTATTCACGGGTGAGCATCCTGAGTGCACCCTGAGAACCTGTTCCTCTTTGCCTAGACCTTACAAACTGAAATAAATCATCTTTAAATGCAGAAAAATTGAAAGCAGCTAATTACAGAGAATCCAGAGTTTGCTGTTGACACTGCTTATGGACGTGATTGTTACTAGCCTGCTGATAAACAAGGAGATGTGAATTACTCACGGTAAAATGCACAGCAGCTTACGGCTGTTAACGATAGGAACGATTAACCCCATACTACAAGCTCTGAGAACCTCACTGTATTTTAGCCTGTTACAATAGCTGATCTTCATAATGAGTCACCTATTTGTTCCACAATTATTTATTGGGCACCTACTGTGTGCTAAGAGCCATATCACACTTGGATCACATCACTGAGCAATTCAGATAACAATCCTATCCTCATGCCACTTTTATTCTAGTGGGGAAGACAGTAAGCAATAAACTTGAAGCATTAAATCACGTAGCATGCTAGGGGTGGGAAGTGCTATGGAAAGAAAAAGAAAAAGTAAGGCAGGGGAAGGAGACTTTGGATCACCAAAGAAGGTCAAAATGTAATTACTATATTAAGAAAGCAGAAAAATATGATTCTCTCATAAATGCTCATTTTTAAGGTAAACTTTTTATTTTGAGACACTTGTAAATTGACATGCAGTTGCAAGAAATAATGCAGAAAGAGCCCATGTACTTTTTTTATTTTTAATTATATTTACTGATATTTTGGCAATAACTTTATGTAATGAGACACAGCATACCAGGACTGCCACTCAACTGGTTTATGGTAAGTCTCAGCTTCAGTATGAAGCTGTTAAAGCAAAATAGCAAAACCTGCTTTTTACATGCTAAATATTTCAGCAAGTATGCCATTAAACACAGTAATGAACTTAAAATAGGAAGAGTAAGGAGTTACAAAAACTGAACATTTCTGCCTAAACAAAATTCATACACACAAAGAAATTATACTGGTCATATAAGATCTTCCTGATTGGTTAAAACTTAACAATATAAAACATGCATTTTAGAGTCTTTTAACTGTCTAGTTCAAAAAGTGCCAGTGTTTATTTGAAATGATTCCTCTCCAAAGCCAAAGTGTAGTCAAAATTAATTCATGTGACATAACACATTGTAACGTTAAAAAATATTCAGAATTGTTGGAGTGGAGGTAAATACCAGAGCTTTTGGGGCTTTCTCATGCTGCACAAGGCCTTTTCTCCGGTTCATTCAAGGCAGCATATGACAGAGTCCAAGGATGTCACTAAGCTCAATAAAGGGCAAGATGGTATCCAGCTCTGACCTCCCCAGGAGGCATGGCTGTGCACCCCCAAAAATAGGATGTGTGGGGATGAAAGGCACACTGTTCTGCTAGCTAAAGAGATAGCAACCCCACTCCCCACAACCTAAAAGTTCCTTCCCCAGGTAAATAAAAAGTATACAAGGGAAAAATAAATACAGTTACTTACACAATCAGGATTTTGGAATATCAATATAATCCCTACCTCAAAAATGTTAACTAAAGTTGTCTGAATATTTCTGATACATCTTAAAGATGTATTCAGATTCAATTTCTGTTGATTTATAATTAGGTAATTATAGTAAGAAATATTCACTTTATCCCTAAATATCTGAACCACTAGTGCGACTGCAGTATATTATCTCCCAGAGCCATTAAGCACTGAAAGAGTTAAAAAAAAAAGATATTCAAGCAGCAGGCAACAATTATAGCCCTTTCACAGCGGCATCTGAGTGGCTACTGAAAGTCCAGGAATAATTCCAAAAACAAGAAAAATCATGCATTTTGGTAAATATGTCATAATTTTCACAGCTGATATTTCCTTAGACCTTGCATTTTCCCTTTAAGGAAATCTTGATTTTTCATAATGTTATGGAGAATCAGGATTTGAACTAGCAGCCTTCTTTTTCTTCTTCCTACTGTGTTTCTTATGCTTCTTTTTCTTTTTTGTTTTTTTTCTGTTGCTTTTTCTCCTTCTTCACTGCTTTTCTTCTTTTTTGCTCATGCCTGCTCAATATATAATCTGATTCTGACAAGTTCTGACAAGGACTCAGATGATAAAGGTTTATCTTCAGGGTACATCTTTTTTTTTTTTTTTTTTTTTTTGCTGAGTCCTATATTGTCCTTTTCTTTCTCAGTTGAATCCTTTGACTTCTTTTTCTTTCTTAAACTATCCTTACAGTCTGATTCAGTTTCTCACAAGAAACTTTCCGAAGATCTACGTGAATCATTCTTCTTTTACTTTCTTCTTTTCCCTTATTTCTTATCCTCATCTTCAGAATCTGAAGAACTGCTGGAAGAATCAGAGCTTGGTGAAGAAGATGAATACCTACCAGATTTCTTCTTTTCTTTTTTCTTTCTCGGTCTTTTTTTGGCTGAGCTCTTTCTCAATTTCTCCCCGTGTTTCTCTAGTTCTTTCTTCCAGTTCTCATTCATTTGTTCTTCAAATTCAGCCAATGCCTTGGAGCCTTTCCTTTCCTTTTCTAGTTGCTCTTTCACTTCTTCCCGGGTAGGCCTTGGTCGAGTCAGATAATCTTGTATCATTGGCCCTGACCGGATTGGACCCCTCGATCTGGCCATTGCTATTAGGTTTCTACAGGACAAGGGGACAGATTTTCTCCCAGCCCTTACGGCCCTAAAGCCTGTGCACTGCCAGCCTGAGTGTGGCGGGAAGAGAGCCAGGGTGCAGCACCAGGGGAATGGGGGGTTGGGGTGGGGTGCAAATAGAGAGGGGACCCCCCAGCTGCCAACCGCGTGAGCAGTGCACCCGCCTCCGGCGCCCGCGCTCTCCCAGCCCCCTCCGAGGGGCCGCTGGGCCAAAGGAATGGAGAGGGTCCCACTCCCCTGCGATCCCCGCGTCGCCCCATTGGTTTTCCCGGTGGGTGCTCACCACTCCATTGTCCCACTTCCCCGTGGTGCCCGACGGGTCCCGGAGCGCGCGGGTCAGACGCCGAGGGAGGCCCGGCCCGAGAGGCTCACTGCAGATCTTTCTGTCCTATTGCACCTTTTACCCAGTTTTTCCTCATGGTAACTCCCTGCAAAACTATAGTAAATATCACAACGGGGATATTGACATTGATATGGTTAACATATAGAACATTTCCATCAGCACAGGGATTTCCTCCTGCTGCCCTTTTATAGCCACAGCCGCTTCACTCCTTCCACCCGGTCCTGGGCCCCGGCAACCACTAACCCGTTCTCCATTTCTATAACTCTGTCATTTCATGGATGTTACACAAGTGTAACCTTTAGGAATTGACTTTTCTCACTCAGCATAATTCTCTGGTGACGCATTCTTGGTTATTGTGTGAATCAAGGGTTCTTTCCTTTTTATTACACAGTATATTCCATGGTCTAGATGTACCACAGTTTGTTTAACCGTTCACCCACTGAAGTGCATCTGGGTTGTTTCCAGTTTGGGGCCGTTGGGAAGGAATCAGCTTTAAACACTGCTTAGAGGTTTCTGCGTAAATATGATTTCATTTCTCTGGGATAAATGCTCAGGGGTGCAATTGCTGGGTCCTAGGGTAGTTTCCTTGTTTATTTTTTAAAGAAACTGCCATTTTCCAGAATGGCTGTGCCATTTTACATTTCCACCAGCAATGTATATGTATAATCTGGTTTCTCCACATCTTTGCCAGCATTTGAGGTCACTTTTTTTCAGTTTAGTCGTTATGACCAATGTATGGTGGTATCTCGTGGGTTTAATTTGCATTTCCTTTATGGCTAATGATGTTGAACATCTTTTCATGTGCTTACTTGTCTTCTGTAGATCTTCTTTAGTGAAGTGTCTCATGTCTTTTACCCATTTTCTAATTGGATTATTCATTTTTGTATTGTTGAATTTTGAGAGGTATTTATATATTCTAGACACTAATCCTTTATTACATATGTGCTTTGCAAATATTTTCTCCCAGTCTGTAGCTTGTCTTTTCATCCTCTTCACAGGGTCTTCAACAGAGCCACTGTGAAGTCCAATTTACAAATTTTGATGAAGTCCAATTTATAAATTTTCCTTTTCATGGCCTGTGCTTTTGGCAGCAGGACATAGACAGACACTGAAAATTTTTTTCCTCTGTTCTTTTTTCTTCATATAAGTTTTATAGTTTTATGTTTTATATTTAAGTTTGTGATCATTTTGAATGAATATTTATATAAGGTGTGAAACTTAGGTTGATGTTCACCATTTTGCCTGTGGCTGTCCAATTGTTCTAATACCATTTGTGAAAAAGCAACACTTTCCTCCACTGAACAGCTTTGTATCTTTGTCAACAATCAGTTTGGCACATTTGTGTGGATCTTTCTCTGGGCTCTTTATTCTGTTCCACTGCTCTGTGAGTCTGTTCCTACATCAACACCACACAGTCCTGATTACTGTAGCTTTATAATAATTCCTGAGATTGGGTTGACTGATTCCTCCCACTTTATTCTTTTTCAAAATTGCTTTGGCTATTCTAGCTCCTTTGCTTTTCCATATAAATCTTAGAATAAACTTCTCTATACCTACAAAAAATCTTGCTGGGATTTTGATAAGAATTGCATTAAATGTGCATATCAGTTTGAGGAGATTAATATCTTAATTATGTCATCTTTCAGTCTATGGGCATGCTTTGTATCTCCATTTATTTAGATCTTTGATTTTCCATTGGCATTTTGTGGTTTTTGGCATACAAGTCCTATACTTGCTTTGTTATATTCATACCTAAGCATTTTATTGTACTATTTTGAACAATTGTCAATGGTATTGTTTCGTAAGCTTCAGTGTCCAAGTGTTCATTGTGCGTATTTAGAAATGAAACTGACTTTTGTATGTTTATCTCTGTGTAACTTGGAATCCTGTTGAATTGCCTTGAATTGCCTTATTTGTTCTAGTTTTGCTGTAGATTCCTCGGGGTTTTCTATGTAGACAGTCTGCAAATTGGAACAGTTTTATTTCTTCATTTCTCATCTATATGCCTTTTATTTCCTTTTTTTTTTTTTTTTGCCTTATTTTCCTGGCTAGAACTTTCAGCACTATGCTGAATAAGAGGGATAAAAGCAGACATCATTGCCTTTTTTCAGATCTTGAGGGGAAAACGTTCAGCGTTTTTTCCAGTAACTATGATGTTAGCTGTAGGATTTTTTTTGTAAGAGTTTCTTATTAGGTTGAAGAAGTTTCCTTCTATTTCTATTTTTCTAAGAATTTTTAAAAAACTAATGAATGATGTTGAATTTTGTCAAATGTTTTATTCCTGCATTGATATGATCATGTGACTTTTCTTTAGCCTATTAAAATGGTAGGTTGCATTGATTGATTTCTGAATACTGAACTGGCCTTGCATGCCTGGAATAAACCCTGCTTGGTCATGGTATATAATTATTTTCATATATTGCTGAATTCTATTTGCTAATTTTTTAAAGGATTTTTGTGTCTGTATTCATGATGGATATTGATCTGCAGTTTTTTCATATTGTACTGTCTTTGGTTTTGTTACAAGAGTAATACTAATTTCATAAAATAAAGTGGAAATGCTCCTTCTTCTTCTATTTCTGGAAGGGATTGCATAGAATTGGTGTTAATTCTTCCTTAAATGTTTGGTAGAATTCTTCAATGAAACCCTCCAGATCTGGTGATTTCCTTATCTTGGAGATTTTAAGTTCCAAATTCTATTTAGTTAAAGATATAAGGTTATTCAACTTATTTATTTTGTATTGGGCAAATTGTGGTAGTTTGTGTTTTTCAAGGAATTTGTCCATTTTATCTAAGTTGTCAAATTCATGTGTGTAGAGTTGCTCATAGTCTTCCTTTATTATCCTTTTGATGTCTGCAGGGTCTCATCATGTCTCCTATTTTACTCCTGATATTGAGTCTTTTCTATTTTTTGCTTTGTCAGTCTTGCCAGATTTTTTTTCAATTTTATTGATTTTTTCAGAGAACAGGCTCTTTGTTTCATTTATTTCCTCTACTGTTTTTCTCTTTTCAAATGCAATGATTTCTACTCTTATCTTTTTGATTTCCTTACATTAGCTAGCTTTAGGTTTATTTTGTTCTTTAGGTTTTTTGAGATCAGAGCTTAGATGAATGATTTGAGACTTTTCTCCTTTCTAAGGTATGCATTTAGTGTTAGCAATTTCTCTCTCAGCACTACTTTAGCTGTGTCCCACAAATTTCGGTATGTTGCATTTTCATTTTCATTCACTTCAATGTATTTTTTTTATTTATCTTGAGATTTCCTCTTTGATCTATTAGAAGTGTGTTGTTTAGTTTTCATGTCTGTAGAAATTTTCCTATTACCTTTTTGTTAGCAATTTCTATTTTAATTCCATTGAAGTTAGAGGACTCATTTTCATAATTTCAATTCTTTTAAATCTGTTGAAATTTAAATTCATAAAGTAAAATAAAATTCATGGCTCAAGATATGATTTATCTTGGGCTATGTGCTGCAGGCACTTGAAAAGAATGTGGATTCTGTGGTTGGGTGGGGCATTATATAAATGTTGAAATTATGTCTTTGTGCTGGCTTGAAGTTATGTAGCCCAGAAACACATATTCTTAATCTCAATCCATTGTTGTGAACCCACTGTAAATAGAACCTTCTGATGAGGTTACTTCAGTTCAAGTATGACCAACTGATGCAGGATGTGTCTTAATTCAATTACTGGAGTCTTTTATAAGCAGAATGATATCCAGACACATACAGAGAAAGCCACAGGGGGCAGGAAGACAGAAATCATTGGAACCCAGAGAAGAAGCCAAGGGAGGCTGTGATGTGCATTGCCATATGACAGAAAAGCCAAGGACCAGCAGCCAGCCCCAGAACCCCACAGTCTTCTGGGAGGAAGCATCACCTTGATGGCACCTTGATTTTGAACTTCTCTGAGCCTCAAAACTACAAGCCAATAAATTCCTGCTGTTCAAGCCATCCCATCACGTGGTATTTGTTTTAGCAACCAAGAAACTTAAACAATCCTGTTGGTTGAGTGTATTGTTGTGTTCTTCTATATCCTTGCTGATTTTCTGTTCAGTCATTCTAACAATTGTTGAGAGAGGGAGGTTGAAGTCTCCAACTGTAACTGTGAATTTTAAAAATTTCCCTTTGCTTCATATGTTTTGCAATTCTACTTTTTGGTGAATACACCTTTAGGATTGCTATGCCTTCTTGGTAGGATTAACACTTTTATCATTATGTAATATACGCTCTGTCTCTAGTAATTTTCTTTACTCTGAAGTCTACTCTTTCTGATATTAATATAGCTAATCCCACTTTTATTAATGTTTCCATAATACACCATTTTACATTATTTTACTTTCGATTTGCTTATACTGTTATATTCAAAGTGAGTTTTCTTGTAGCAGTATAGAGTTGAGTCATATTTTTATTCAGGTCTGCCAACCTCTGTCTTTTTAATTAGTATATTTAAACCATTTACATCTAATTTAATTATTGATATGTTAGAGCTAGTCTGTCCTTTATTTTTTTTTCTTTTCTTTTTTATCTGTATTTTTCATCTTGCTGTTTTTTCTTTCCCATTTTCCTTGGGAATTCTTGAACAGTACTTAAAATTTCTTTATGATTTATCTATAATGGCTCTTTATATAATTTTTTTAGTGGTTGTTCTAGAAATACATAATTTATCATATTCTACTGGTAGTGCCATTTTACCAGTTCGAGTGAAGTGTATAAATCTTCTCTCCCTTTATGTCCTTTTACCTTCCCTATTTATAATATAATCATCTTAAATAGTTACTCTACACACAGAACTATATCAAAGAGTTTTTACTTCAACTGCCAAACATCATTTGACAGAGAAAACTTAAGAGTAGCAAAAATGTCTATTCTATTTATCCATATTTTTCCTTACCATGTTTTTCTTCCTTTCTGATGTTCCAAGATTTCTTCTTTTATCATTTCCTTTCTGTTCAGAGAACTTTCTTTAGCCATTCTTTTAGGGTATGTCTTCTGGTGACAAATTATCTTAATTTCCCTTCATCTGAGAATGTCCTTATTTCTCCTTCATTCCTGAAGGATGTTTTTGCTGTATATAGGATTCTGGTTTGACAATTCTTTTCTTTCAGAACTTGAAAATTAATGTACCCTTCTTTCTGGTCTCCATAGTTTCTGAAGAGAAAACCAGTGTTATTCAAATTGATTTTTGCATGTAGTTAAGGTATTGTTTTTCTCTCACAGCTTTCATGATTTTTATTTTTATTTTTTTGTCGCGTTTTCAAAACTTTGACAATATTGTACCTTAGTGTTGGGAGTGGAATAATTTCTCTGGCAAAAGATATGTTTAAGTACTAATACCCGGTTCTGGGTGTGGACTCATTGTGAATAGGATCTTTAAAGACTCTACTTAGATGAGGCCAAATTCAATCAAGATGGGCCTTGATCCATATGACTGGAGTCCTTAAGGAGAGGAGATCTAGACAGAGATGAAGAAAATTAAACAGTAGAAGTAGAAGCCAGAGAAGGAAAGAGATGTAATCGTGTGATGGAGATAGAAATGCATCAACAAGCCAAGGAACCCTGATGATTGCTGGCAAGCCACCATCAGAGTGCTACAGAATCCAGAAGAAAGCATGATCTGGAGATAACTTGATGTTAGATTGTTTGCCTCCAAAACTGTAAGACAATAAATGCCTGTTGTTTAAGCCAAACCTTTGTGTGATATTTGCCACAGCAGATCTGGCAAATGAAGAGTCTTAGTTTGGATTTCTTTTGATTTATCCTGTTCGGGTTCACTCAGCATCTTGAATCTGTAGGGCCATGTCTTGTACCAAATTTGTGACGTTTTCAGTCACTATTTCTTTGAGTACTTTAAATCACTCTCTTATTTCTCTCTCCTTTTGTGACTAATGGTAAAATGCTAGATCTTTTGTTATAGCTGCATAGGCCCTTAAGACTGTTCATTTTTTTTTTCAGTCTTCTCTCTGTTGTTTAGATTGAGCAATTTCTGTTGTTCTATTTTCCAGTTCACTGATTCTTTCCTCTGTCCTTTCCATTCTACTGTTGAGCCCATCATTGAGTTTTAAATTTCAGCTATTGCATTTCTCAGGTCTAAAGCTACCATTTGGTTTTTCTTTATATTTTCTATTTCCTTGCTGAGAATTTCTATTTTTTCATTTGTTTCAAATGTATTTGTAGCTGTTGATTGAAGTATTTTCATGTTGGCTGCTTTAAGCATTTTTTTCAGAAAATTGTAATAGCTCTCAATGTTGTCATCTATTGATTTTTTTCATTCAATTTGAGATTTTATTAGGTCTTGCTCTGACAAGTGATTTTCAACTGAAACCTGAGAATTCTGGGTAATATTTTATAAGACTCTATATAGTATTTAAAGCTCTGTTCTAGCTGACTTTCCCTGAGACCATTCTGGCAGGGAAGAGGGAGACCACCTCATTACTGCCAGCTGAGGATAGAAATCCAGGTTCTCCATTCAGTCTCCACTGACACATGAGGTGGGGGTGGGGAGGGGCTCCTCATTACTGCTGAATGGAGGTGGGAGTTCCAGCTGTCCCCTAGGCTTCTACCGATACATCCCTGGTTGGAAGGGATAGGAGTGCTTGCTTTCTTCTCTTCATGTAGCCTCCACTGATAAAATGGGGAGCGGTGGCCTTGTTACTGCTGGGAGGTGGTGAAAACCCTAACTCTTCACTAGTTCTCCTTTGACATCACCCTAAAAGAGAATGGGAGGGGAGCCTCATTATTTCCAGGTGGGAGTGGATGTCCAGGCTTCCCATGTGGTCTCTGCTACACTGTTAGAGGGGGTGTCATTGCAGCCCAGTGGGGATGGAAGTCCCATTTCCCTTTTCAACATTCTCTGATATCCCCCTCATGGGGAAGCAGGGGCATCCCACTACATCCTAGTGAAAGCAGAAGTCGAGACTCCCCATTCACCCTCTGCTGGAATAGGTGGAGCTCAGATTTTTCCTTTGTGTTTGGCTGGAGTAGAAAATTTATTGTCTAAAAGTTTTCTACCTTGCTAGGCTATACTTTTCCTGATCCTTTGGGTAAAGATATTAGGCTTTGTTGGCATTTATTTTTGCCTTTGCCTGTTGGCATCTGAGTTGTTGGCTTTTTT
>PVKY010004895.1:0-11727 GCA_004027775.1 Bradypus variegatus
CACACACACACACACACACACACACACACCTGGCCCTGACCACTGCCAACCATCCTGACCACACCTGAGACCCTCATGCCTGCTGCCCTCCTCCCGGCCCTGAAGCCCCAACCTTTGCCCCCCATCTTGCCTTCCCTAGATGAGCGCACCTGTGAGCCATACCAGTTCCGCTGCAAGAACAACCGTTGCGTGCCAGGCCGCTGGCAGTGTGATTACGACAACGACTGTGGGGACAACTCTGACGAAGAGAGCTGCAGTATGTCCCCCACCCGGTCCACCGGGCCCCCTGCCCCAGGAGACCTCAGGCACCTTTCTCTGTACCTCTGCCCCTCCCGCCACCAGGCTGCGCCAGGGCAGGGGTCCGTGCCCCCTCCCTCCTCACCCCACCCCACTCCATGGTGTGTATCAAGTTTGTGCCATTTCACCTCATCTCATGTTTCTCTCATTTTCACACTGTCCTCTTGGGGTTGCAGAGGTAGGTGTCTCTGGCGTGCCTGTGTCCCCCACACCCCTGCCTATGCCCCAGAGCCCACCCGTCCCCGTGCTGTGCCTCCGCCCATCATCCTTTGTTGGCCCCTCCCTAAACCCTGGTGCTTGTCTCAGTGGTCTTGTCCCTCCCTCCTCTCCCTCGACAGTTTGTCCTGAGGGCAGGGCCCAGGACCCATGCCCTCTCCTGTGTGTCTGTCCCAGTGGGCTGGGTGTGAGCACTCTCCATCCCATAAGGGCAGCCAGTTGGCTCTGCCAATCAGCTGTGGCTGGTGGGGATGCAGGGCTGGGCCTCGGGCTCTGGGGTATCACTACCAAGGGCTGGAGGTGCCTCGAGGGCCGAGTCCCTGTGCCCACCTCCTGGGGGCTCTCTCCCCTGTCCATCCCCAGCCCCTCGGCCCTGCTCTGAGAGCGAGTTCTCCTGTGCCAACGGCCGCTGCATCGCCGGGCGCTGGAAGTGCGATGGGGACCATGACTGTGCGGATGGCTCAGATGAGGTGGGCAGGGAGACCACAAGGAAGGAGCGACAGCCTCAGGAGAGTTGGGGCAGGGCCCAGGGGCCCAGCTCTGACCAGGCGGCCCACTCCCCTGCCCACAGAAAGACTGCACCCCCCGCTGTGACATGGACCAGTTTCAGTGCAAGAGCGGCCACTGCATCCCCCTGCGCTGGCGCTGCGATGCTGATGCCGACTGCATGGACGGCAGTGATGAGGAGGCCTGCAGCACTGGCGGTGAGCCCCCCAGCTTGGGTCCCTGGCCCTCCCACCGTCCCTCACCCCCTAGTGTGACCTATCATTCACTCATTCTTTCTGTCCTGTAGTCACTGTTCATTCAACAAACATCTGTTGTCGACCTACCACTGTCCTAGGCACTGGGGATCCAGCTGTGAGCCAGACACAAGGCCCCTGGGTACATTTGTGCCTGCAAAAGGGCACCTAGTTGAGAGGGCCAGTCCAGGCTGAAATCCAGCCAGAGCAAGTCTATGGGCAAGTTCCCACAAGGCAGTCAGCTGCCCTGAGAAGCCAAGGCCCTGCCTGGGGCACTGAAGGAGCCCACAGGGGGCCGTGTGAAGCCTGGTGTGACAGAAGGTTAGGGCTTGGAGCAGGGACCCAACAGTGAGGACAGACATCCTGGCTCTGCCCTGGTGGCCGGAGGACAGGGACTTGAACCTAGACCATGGGCCCCGGTGCCCTGCCCCAGGGAGAACCAGCCTTTCTGCACCCCTCTGGACTCTCCTCCCAAAAAGTGCCCCTCCACCCTTGATGCCCGTCTGGTAGAAAATCAGGAGACGTAGGTCCAGTCCTGTGCTGCCACAGCCTGCCTGGTGACCCTGTGGAGGGAGGGGTCTGGGCTAGACCGCATCCTGCGGCTCACGGCTCATTCTTCGCTCTTCACTTGGCTTGTGCCCAGTGCGGACCTGCCCCCTGGACGAGTTCCAGTGCAACAACACCCTGTGCAAGCCGCTGGCCTGGAAGTGCGACGGCGAGGATGACTGCGGGGACAACTCCGACGAGAACCCGGAGGAGTGCGGTGAGGCAGGGCGGCCCTTCCGGGCGGGGCGGCGCTTCCGGGCGAGTGTGCGGGGCCGAGTGTGCGGGGCAGGCTTCTGGACGGTTTCCCCTGTTCCGGATGGGCGGGACTTCGGGACAGAGGCGGGGTTCTGGGATGGGGCGGGACTTCGGAGAAGGGAGGGGCTCCGGGGGAGGGGGCGACTGTCAGGCTCCCCGGCGCGGCGCGTAGCCGTGGCCCTCGCTTACGGGCTTGTGGATTGATTCTCGCTGTCCGCTCACCTCCGCCACAGCCCGGTTCATGTGCCCTCCCAACCGGCCCTTCCGTTGCAAGAACGACCGCGTCTGCCTGTGGATTGGGCGCCAATGCGACGGCATCGACAACTGCGGGGATGGGACTGATGAGGAGGACTGTGGTGAGCAGGGAACAGTGGCGGGGAGCCTGGAAGGCTTGCAGGGACGAGGCTGAGCAGGGAAGGTGTGGGCCAAGAGGGAACTGTGTTGAGGAAGGGAGCTCACCCCGGAAGGGGAAGATCTGCTCGGAGCCTGGGGGAGAGACGCTCCTGGGAAAGGTGCTTGAGGCTTCGTGATGTTTTAAGTCTGGGAGTGTGAATGTTTCACCAGCTCCCCCTCCAAGCTTGACACCCAGGTTTGGGACTCGCCAGTATCTGTGACTGACCGTGGGAGGAGGGGCAGGGTGGTGAATACCCGGGATCTGAAGCCCCCACCCTCCCCAGAGTCCCCCACGGCCCAGACCCCCCACTGCAAGGACAAGAAGGAGTTTCTGTGTCAGAACCAGCGCTGCCTGTCCTCCTCGCTGCGCTGCAACATGTTCGATGACTGCGGGGATGGCTCCGATGAGGAGGGCTGCAGCATCGGTAAGGCCAAGCATGCTGGGGTGCAAAGGGGCGCTGGGGAGGGGTGCAGGACCAAAGCCCAGGCCTGGGATGGCTCAGGGTGTTCTCCCCTACAGACCCCAAGCTGACCAGCTGTGCTACCAACGCCAGCCTCTGTGGGGATGAGGCCCGCTGCATGCGCACTGAGAAGGCCGCGTACTGTGCCTGCCGCCCCGGCTTCCACACTGTGCCAGGCCAGCCAGGATGCCAGGGTAGGAAGGAGGGACCGAGAAGGGGCGGGCAGGAGCCCCAGCCACAGGACTCCCCGTGATGCTCCCATGTCACCCCCAGACATCAACGAGTGCCTGCGCTTTGGCACCTGTTCACAGCTCTGCAACAACACCAAGGGCGGCCACCTTTGCAGTTGTGCTCGGAACTTCATGAAGACACACAACACCTGCAAGGCCGAAGGTACGAGCCGGGAGAGGACAGAAAGGGTGGGGCTGGGCCACACCCAGGATGTGAACTGGGGCCGACCTGGAATGGGTCTTTTTCCTCCACACACCCCTGCCCAGACCAGGAACCTCAGAATCACAGGTGCAGCTTCCTGCATCCCCAGCCCCAAGCAGAGGGGCTGGCTGGGGGCAGCCCTCATACAGCCCAACACGCCTCTTCTCAAGGCCAGAGCACACACAGACACGCAGGGACACACTTAACACGGTCATGTGTGCCCCACCCGCATAATCCCCACATGCCTTCACACTCACCTGCACCTTCCACATGCCTGTGTAAACACACTCCTGTGCACACCATGCTCATGCACGTGCATACCCATGTATGTATCATACCCCAATATAGGTACACCCCTGCCACACATGCCCGTGTGCACACATGTGCCCATGCACATGCATCCCACATACATGTGTACCACAAACACATTCAGGCAACGTGTAGCAGAGAACACACTGATGCCAGCCAGAACCCACGAGGAGGCAGAAGTCAGTGAGGCTGAAAGGGCAGGGATGATTTTGTGGGGGGGGCAGGTCACACTAGATCAGCTCAGGGCTGGCGAGGAGGAAGGAAGGACAGAAGGCAGAGGCTGGAGCCCTCAAGCCTGGTCCTGAGACAGAATGAGCAGAGGCTTATGGCTGGAGCAGACGGTTTGATTGGGAGAGAAGAGGTTGTTAGCATGAAAGGGGCTGGGCTGGGGATCACATCACAGGCACCTTCCTCCAACCACCTTTCTCCGTCCCAGCCCCCTCCCTGGCTGGCTGCCTCTGCCTTTTATCTGCAATGATCTCTGTCATCTTCCCCCTTCAGGATCCGAGTACCAGGTCCTGTACATCGCGGATGACAATGAGATCCGCAGCCTGTTCCCTGGGCACCCCCACTCGGCTTACGAGCAGGCCTTCCAGGGTGATGAGAGTGTTCGCATTGATGCCATGGATGTCCACGTCAAGGCTGGCCGTGTCTACTGGACCAACTGGCACACAGGCACCATCTCCTACCGTAGCCTGCCACCTGCCGCGCCTCCCACCACTTCCAACCGCCACCGGCGACAGATCGACCGGGGTGTCACCCACCTCAATGTGAGTGCCTGGCTCGGGGCAGCTCCACCCTCAGGCCACGGGTTGGGTGGGAGGGCTCCACACAGCAGATGGCTCAAAAGAAATAGTAGGAGGGAACAAAAAGTGAGACCAGAGGGCAGGGGCAGCCCGAGGGTGCAGCTAGACTGAGAGCTGGCTCTGCCACGTTGTAGCCTGACCTCAGCATCTGGCGGGCAGATTGGCCTTTGGCATCAAAGCCACGTTCAATTCCTGATCTTCACTGCCACCCACCCTGAAAATCTCGGGCACCTTACTTAGCCTCTCTGGGCCCCACTTTGCTCATTGGTGAATCAGGGTGTAACACCTGCCTTCTAAGCTTTTAGTGAGGATTAACTGACATGCCCTGTGAAAGCTCCAAGTCTGGCACCTCAGAGCCGACCATCAGTGTAGTTTCATCTCTTTACAGCCAGGGGGCTGGACTGGCTGTCAGTCTGGGATGGCTTTTTAGCAGGGACAGGTGGGCAGAGTGGTGGTGCAGGGGGAAGACAAGCTCATGGCCCCCAAACCCATGTCTCCCACTCAGATTTCAGGGCTGAAGATGCCAAGGGGCATTGCCGTCGACTGGGTGGCTGGGAACGTGTACTGGACCGACTCAGGCCGAGACGTGATTGAGGTGGCACAGATGAAGGGCGAGAACCGCAAGACGCTCATCTCGGGCATGATCGACGAGCCCCACGCCATTGTGGTGGACCCCCTGAGAGGGTGGGTGGGGGGTCCCTGGGGGAGACACCTGGGCTGGTGCTTGGAAGCCCCTGGATCGAGGCGGGGCCCAGCACCCACAGAGACACCCTCCCCTCCCAGGTGGCCTGAGGTCCCAGCAGCCCCAGGCCCTCCAG
Source organism: Bradypus variegatus (assembly GCA_004027775.1). NCBI lineage: Eukaryota > Metazoa > Chordata > Mammalia > Pilosa > Bradypodidae > Bradypus > Bradypus variegatus. The sequence continues at coordinate 5,274 of PVKY010004895.1, forward strand.
TCCTCCAGGCTGCCCCCAGCTCAGGCCTCCCCCAGGGCTCCTTGCCCAGGACTCCCCAGTGGGGCCTGCTCGGGAGGGAGCCTGACCCTCGTGGCCGGCTGGCATGGGCTCCTCCTGCTCCAGGAGGGCAGCTCTGCCTGCTTAATTGTCTCCATATCCATATATTGTGTTTTTAGAGTAAATGGTTCTTAACCTGGTCTGGAAGTGGACTCCCCTCGGTTCTCTCAGTAGGAGTTGGGCAGCACACCCTTGTCCCAATACCCAGCAGTTCCTGGGCCCAGACCAGGATCCTGACATCTGACCTGGGTCTGCCCCTCAGACAAGCCTCAGGGCTTACCTCCATTCACCCCTTCTTTTTCCCAGCACTATGTACTGGTCAGACTGGGGAAATCACCCCAAAATCGAGACGGCAGCGATGGATGGGACCCTACGGGAAACACTGGTTCAGGAGAACATCCAGTGGCCCACAGGTGTGTGCTGGCAAGGGGCAGTGGTACAGGAAGGAGGGGAGTGGGCTCGCTGGACCCACCTGCTGCTGAGGTCTCACAAAAGCTGGGGAGGGGAAGGGGCTTGGACTGGGAAGGGTCTTCCTAGCAGAGGTGGGGAGCAGTGGTCCTGTGACCTGCAGGGCTCTCCCAGATACAGAGGCAGTTCTGCTTTCCACCTCCAGCCTGGGAGGGAGGAGGGACCGGGCCCTCACAGGAGCTCTTTGCGCCCCCAGGCCTGGCAGTGGACTATCACAATGAGCGACTGTACTGGGCAGATGCCAAGCTTTCAGTCATCGGCAGCATCCGGCTCAATGGCACAGACCCTGTCGTGGCTGCTGACAGCAAACGAGGTCAGGACCTGGTGGCACCTGGGTCTCCGTCCTTCCCACTGAGCCCGAGGGCCTCACCCAGTGCCTCCCATCCCTCACCAGCCTGCAGGGCCTCCCAGCTAGACTCTCGCCTGTGCCACTCCTGAAGGCCTGAGGCCCACCCTGACCCTCTACTCATTTGTCCCTTCATCTGTTCTCCCAGTGAGCACTGGGCTGCGTGGACATAGCACAGGCAGCAGGAGGAACTCAGCAGGAGTGGGGAGAAGGAGCAGAAGCCAATCCTGACCCCAGAAGTCTGGGGGTGATGGGACCTTTTGCCAGAAGTGACCATGGGAGGAGGAGCAGAGTGGGAGGAGTTTGGTTTGAGACATGTTCAGTTGAGGGGCCTGGGAGTCCTGGGGGCTGATGTCCCCGAGACCCCACCACACCCTCCTCTCTTCACTCCCCCAGGCCTGAGTCACCCCTTCAGCATTGACGTCTTTGAGGATTACATCTATGGTGTCACCTACATCAATAATCGGGTCTTCAAGATCCATAAGTTTGGACACAGCCCCTTGATCAACCTGACTGGGGGCCTGAGCCATGCCTCTGACGTGGTCCTGTACCATCAGCACAAGCAGCCTGAAGGTGGGCGGTGGGGGAGGCTGGGGCCTGGTGGGCAGGAGGGGGATCTGGGTCCCCAGGGCTCAGGGAAAGGCCCTGCTCAGCATCCCCCTACCCCTGCCTCTGCCTGCAGTGACCAACCCCTGTGACCGTAAGAAGTGTGAGTGGCTGTGCCTGCTGAGCCCGAGCGGGCCAGTCTGCACCTGCCCCAACGGGAAGCGGCTGGACAACGGGACCTGTGTGGCCGTGCCCTCTCCAACGCTCCCACCAGACGGTATGTCCGTGCCCCTCCCCACCCTGTGCCTCAGCACTCCCCTCCCTGGGGCCCGTGACACCCACCCCTGTCCATGCCTCCCATCCCTCCTCTGCCCTCTGACCTGTCCTTCCTGCAGCTCCCCGGCCTGGAACCTGTAACCTGCAGTGCTTCAACGGGGGCAGCTGCTTCCTCAATGCCCGGAGGCAGCCCAAGTGCCGCTGCCAGCCCCGCTACACCGGGGACAAGTGTGAACTGGACCAGTGCTGGGAGCACTGTCGCAACGGGGGCACCTGCGCTGCATCCCCCTCCGGTATGCCCCTCACCCTCCTGCGGGACTGCCTCTCCTCGGCCCAGCCCCCGGCTCTCATGCCCCACCTCAGGCAGGTCCCCAGATCCCCAGTCCCAAGACCCCCTCGGTCTCTGCTCCCATGCTGGTTCTCCCAGCCCTGTTCCCCTGCAGTAGGGCTGGGTGGTTCCGGGGGCCACGGTCCCGCTGACACATCCTCTCCTACCAGGCATGCCCACGTGCCGGTGCCCAACGGGCTTCACAGGCCCCAAATGCACCCAGCAGGTGTGTGCGGGCTACTGTGCCAACAACAGCACCTGCACTGTCAACCAGGGCAACCAGCCCCAGTGCCGCTGCCTCCCTGGGTTCCTGGGTGACCGCTGCCAGTACCGTGAGTGAGCCATCCCTGGGCACCAGGGAAGGGAGTGAGAGGAGCTGGGCTTGCTGAGAACCCTGGGGTGGGGGTCGCCCCGGGCCCCAGACCCATGGGGTCAAGTTCAGGGGAGGGAGGCCACATTCAGCTCAGCCAGGCCAGAGTGGCTGGTGCTTCCATGGAGGCATTGGCACATTTCCCCTCCAGCAGCCCCTCCGGCATCGGCACGTTCAAGCAAAAGCCATGCCCTGTTGGGATGCTCAGGGAAGTCATACCTGGAACCTGCCTGCAACATGGGGCAGCAGGGGTTCAGAAGGAGGTGGGGTCACCCCCAGGACCTGGAGAGCCCCTCGGGGGCCTGGCTCTCCCCCACCCTCCACCATCCATGGAAGCCCTTCCTGAGGGTGGGGCTTGAGGTACCTCCTCTCCCCGACCCTCCTGTCCACAGGGCACTGCTCTGGCTACTGTGAGAACTTCGGCACATGCCAAATGGCTGCCGACAGCTCCCGGCAGTGCCGCTGCACCGCCTACTTCGAGGGACCAAGGTGTGAGGTGACCAAGTGCAGCCGCTGTCTCGACGGCACCTGTGTGGTCAACAAGCAGAGCGGGGACGTCACCTGCAAGTGAGTGGGGCCCTGCCTCCCCAGTTCTGCCGGGCCTGGCCCCGGCCCTGCCCCAGCCCCCTGCCCCGCCATCCTGTGCCCTCCTTGGTATCCCAGACACCCCTCCACCAGCCCTGGCCCCAGCCTTTGACCTTTGACTCCTTCCTGCAGCTGCTCCGATGGCCGCGTGGCCCCCAGCTGTCTGACCTGCGTGGGCCACTGCAGCAATGGCGGCTCCTGCACCATGAACAGCAAAATGATGCCCGAGTGCCAGTGAGTTGGGCCTGAGCCTCTGCCAGGCGTGGATCATCCCTCCCTTCCCCGAATCACCCAGCTTCCCTGGCTGTGGAGGTTGGCCCTGCTCAGCTCTGCCCCTCCTGTCTGCAGGTGCCCACCCCACATGACAGGACCCCAGTGCGAGGAGCAGGTCGCCGGTGAACAGCAGTCTGGACGTAGGTGGCCAGAGGGGAGGGGACAGGCAAGGCTGCTGGGCCCTGGAGCAGGAGGGCTTGGTGCCTCCTGCTTCCCTGGGCCTTTCTAACTCAGTTTCCCACCCTTTCCTTCCAGACATGGCCTCCATCCTAATCCCTCTGCTCTTGCTGCTGCTGCTGGTGGTGGCTGGAGTGGTATTCTGGTACAAGTGGCGAATCCGAGGGTGAGCCACAACGGGACTGGAAAATTCTGGCCATTATTTTACCACCCTAGCCTTACCCCTTCTAGCCCCCCTGCCCCCTTATATTTCTGCCTCTTCCCAGGGCTAAGGGCTTCCAGCACCAGCGGATGACCAACGGGGCCATGAACGTGGAGATTGGGAACCCCACCTATAAGATGTACGAGGGCGGGGAGCCCGATGATGTGGGGGGCCTACTGGATGCTGACTTCGCCCTGGACCCTGACAAGGTGGGCTGGGGCGCCCGGAGGCTGTGGGTGGGGTGACTACGGGTGTTGGGTTGAATGATGGGGCAGAGGTGGGGGGCAGTGTAACCCAGCTCCTGAGCTGCACCTGAACCCTCTGTCACCCCACAGCCCACCAACTTCACCAACCCTGTGTACGCCACACTCTACATGGGTGGCCATGGCAGCCGCCACTCTCTGGCCAGCACGGACGAGAAGCGAGAGCTCCTGGGCCGGGGCCCTGAGGACGAGATAGGGGACCCCTTGGCCTAGGGCCTTGCCACATCGGACTACCCCCAGAGAGCCTCCAGCCCCCTGCCAGGGAAGTCCTTCAATGAGCCCCTTGCCAGCACCCCCCACTCCGCCCCAGCCAGCCCTTCCCCGGCCCTGCCGGCTGTATAAATGTAAAAATGAAGGAATTACTTTTTATATGTGAGTGAGCAAGCGAGCACAGTATTATCTCTTTCCGTTCTCCTCCTTCCTGCTCCTAGGGTCCCCCCAATGCTGCCTTAGGGTAGGGGGCTGGGAGGGCTCTGAGGGCTCCCTGTGGCCGAAAAGTGGGAGGGGGTCCTCCTCCCACCTTCCCACCCAAATGCACCCCCACTGGGAGATCTGGTGGTGCTGCCTCCCCCTCCCTGTACAAGACATTTTGTCATGGTTCTCCCCTCCCGACACCCCCAGATGTCCCCTCCCCCATGCCCTCTGCTCTGGGGAGGGAGAGACCTTTGCTGGCCCTGTCTGGAAGATTTGGCTCTGACTGAGGTAGAAAGGAAAGGACGGAATTTTTTAGTTCTTGTTGGGGAGGCCGCCCCAAGCCCCAGTCCCCACTACAGGGGCATCCCTGCAATGGCCATGCTTTACACCCCTCTCAGTCAGCCCTCCCCCTCTCTGGTGCCCTCACCGTGGCTTCCAGGGCTGGAGGTTCTTTGATGAACTTTCCCCTAGCCTCCCCCAACACATTCCGCTGGGGACTGGGGAGGCGAGGAGGCCATAGGGCATGCCAAGGAAGGGCAAGTGGGCAGCCCTGTTTTGGGGACCTGAACATTTTAATAATTTTTGCTGAATTCCTTTACAACTGAATAACACAGGTATTGTTATAAATAAAATTAAAAAAAAAAGCTTCTTGGGTCTGCCTGTGAATGTGAGACTGGGAGCTGTTGCTGCCGCTAGAGGGAGCCCTGCTCTGTGCTGGAGCAGACTGGAGAGGCTGGTCTCCAGTGGCCTTGCCTGGGTGCTCCCTCCCTCTTCAGCTCACTGGAGGAAGGGAAGAGGGTGGCACTGGGCTTGTCAAAGAATACCAGCTTCTCCTGGATATGTGACCTTGAGCCTGTGACTCCACCTCTGAACCTTGTGTTCCCTCTGGATCCACGACACTTAACTTGGAGGTTTGTTTCTGCATTCTAAGGGATCAGGCCACCCCCTCACCACCCAAAATGATCTCCCACAGTGAGAAATCCCTCCATAAAAAGAATGAGGACATCGGGGTTGTGAAATCCCTCCATAAAAAGAATGAGGACATCGGGGTTGTGAAGGCTTTCTAACCCTGGGGTGGTCTTGTACAGCTCTCTCCCTGAGTTTGCTCCTGGCGTGCTGACATCTCACACTTCGGGGACACTAATCGGTTTCCAAGAGTGGAACCCATGATGCACCCTGGGGTACAGGAGAGCTGGAAGGCCAGTTTGCCAGGCTCCTCTGGCCACCAAGAGACCCAGCTCAGCAGTCATTTCAGACATACCAGGTGTTAACGGGGAAGGACAGCCACAATCAAAGGGGCCCCAGGTCTATTTCAGCCCCTGTCCAGAGGGGAAACCTATCGAAGAGGGTCACATAGCTTTACAGTGGCCAGAATGGAAAGAGAGGGCTAGGGCCCCACTTGCCCTTCAACAGCAAATATGAACTCAGGAAGGGTGGCTGCAAACATAGGAAGAATCTCACCCAGCCCCCAAAGGGGGAGGATGGCCTTCCTCACTGACTCAACTCCCCAAGTCTGTTCTCTGGCTGCTTCCTTCTCTGGGGAAGCTATGGATCTAGGCATCTCCAGAAACAAGAGTCCTGCCCTTCCCTCTTAGTCCTGAGATCCAATCTCTAACCTCAGTCTCCCAGCCAGCTCTGAGACCCTCCCCTGCCTCCTGAGGCTCCCAAGGGTCCTAAGGCAGAGCCACCCTGCTGGGAAAGGGGGCATCCTTGTTGCTCACTGGGAGGGAGGCTCATGCCCCCATCTGGCCACCAGGTGGCACCTGCACTCTTGTATCACTGGTTAATCATGATGCCCCCCTCAGTCCCCCTCCCCAACACACAACTAATTATGCACCTGCAGGTGAACCCCAGCCCAGACCGTCACTGCCTCCCCTCTGGGCTATTCTGCCACACCCCCTCCACCCAGTGCCGGCTGGCTCCCCTCCCTCCCCTAGTGCCTGCATGCCCCCCCCACCAGCCCCACCCCCTTTTCCCCTCCCTCTGCCAGCTGTGCATCTGGCGCCTCCAGGGAGCCACTGATTCTCTGCCTGTCGCCTCAAGTTCCTGGGCAGATTGAGAGGGGCCCCCAGCTGTGCCTTGGAACACAGAGCATCTTCCCTCTGCCCGCCAGGATCAACTGGGAGAGGGTCCACCAGGAGGCAGTCGT
>PVKY010004896.1:0-18411 GCA_004027775.1 Bradypus variegatus
AGGGACTCCGCACTCGCTTCGTGCAGTATGTCGCACGTCTCAGTCACACACAGTCAGCTCCCAGACTCATCAGAATTCCCGACCACCAAGGTAATATAACATTTCATTCCTTACCTTGGTCCGTGCACGGAGTTGCCTGGTCAACCAGAGGCAGACTTTCCCTTTTCCCCTTTTCTCATCCACAACCGGCAGATCCAAGCATCTGGTCTCAGGCCCTTTAGCTGCTGGAGACGGCCCCCCCCGACGGCGGAGTCTGGGACCGCTCAATCAGCGGGGCGCGCCTTCCCTTTGTCCACCTCGGGGGTCCCCCTCCAAAGCTTCGGATCCCGGACGAGCCCCCAAGTTGTGAGAAATAGAGCGGTACCTGTAAGGGAATACATGCTCACTCGGTTCTGGAGGAGAAAAGAATTTATTTACAATCTTGCAAGAAAGGGCACACAGCTGAACACGCGGTAGGCTGGTGCGCCCGAGGAAGAGAATGGCGACCTTTTATCCCCCTACTCCTAATGCGCAAGTCCCTCCCCTGTTTCGCCATTGGCTGGGTACTACAGAGGTTACAGCCTATCCGAGAGAACTAACTAGCCCATCTCTGAGATTTTAACTTGTACAGCCTATCCGAGAGAGCCAACTGGCTCATCATTGAGATTTTGAATTGATCAGCCTATCCGAGAGACTTCACTTAGTTTAAACTTCCTGCTGGGAGTTCCCGCCTCTGATTTTACCTCATATCTCTTTACATTCCAGTAACCAAGGTTACCATTTCAGATAAGGAGATGGCGCGAATTCTCTCTTCTTCCCTTTACCACAGGGCTTGTTTAAGCTGGCTCTGCCTTCATTTTTATTCCATGCTGTCTCTATGTGAAAGCTAAACTTATCCTTTTCTTACATAGTGAAGCATATGTGTTGTATTATAAAAGAAACTAGCAACTGGAATTACTGATTGTCAATGTTATTTCTGTTCTCAGAAGGCTTTTAAGAAATGGGTTAGCTTCAGAAGCCCAACAGTATATCTGTTTCAGGAAGAAGAGAAAAAGGTCAAAAAGGAAGACAGGATCTGACCTGTCTATTCTTTGAGTAGCAATTTCTTATAAAAGTTTTCTGAATTTATGTCACCTACTTGAACTTTGACCTTAAGCCTCCAAATAGTTTCCACACTGTTGAAAACATGGTTTTACTGAGATCAAGTCTCTCTAAAGCACAATTTATTTGTGCTGTTTTCCTTAACCACTACTCTGATATATGAGATTGGATGAGTTAGATAAGACATGATGCATGCAGATATATAACCTCAGTCCACAATATTTCACATGAATCTGTTGGAGAGTAAGGCTTTATTTTCAGAGACTAGAAATGAATATATTTTTTCCATGATTATTCTACAAATAAACCAAACCTAGAAATTTAGAAGATAGAATTTGTGAGATAACTTTCAATCTATAGTGATATAGCATGTGTATTTATTCAATGGTGTGTTTAATTTATAAGCCTCAAAACTTACTGTGTAAAGGTTAAAAAGCACTAATAGAAACCATGCACAAAGACAAATAAACATATGGAAAATAATGCATGGTAGTAAGCAAATTAACTTGGAGGTAGGACAATGACTAATTTAAATTATTTTGAGTGGCAATACAATATTTTCTAATTGTAAAAGAAACGCATGCACATTTAATAGTAATAGAGAGAAATGCAAAATTCAAAAGATGAAAAATAAACACAAACCTCTATTGAATAAATGAAATTATATCTTATATGTAATTTTTTTTCTGTTGGTTACTTTATTCTTGTGTTTTGGTTTTTAAAAATAATTGTGAAATATTTCAGAATACAAACAGGTTTCAAAAATATACATTACTATCTCCAAAGTACCCTCACAAATCTGAAGAAATAAAACATTACAAAATGATGGAAGTCCGTTATAGTTTTCTCCTGAATCACATTTGGTATTCATTGTTCCTGTATATTTCTTTGTAGTTTTACTACTGAGTACTGGGCTGTTACGTTGTGAATATTTCTCTGTAACCAATTTTTTATACTTAATATTATGTTTGGGGTCCATCCAATTGAAATGTGCCATTTTCGGTCATTCATTTCTGCTCTTTTATAGCATTTCATTGTATGAATATACTACAATTTATCTATGCTACTATTAAGTTTTAATCCTTTTTAATTTAACATTATTTTTTGAAATGTTGTTAGATATTCTTTAAAAATAGCATATTAATGGTATTTTAACATTTAACATGTGGATGCACCATACTTACTTAACAATTTTCGTGTTGTTGGACATTCAGGTTAAGGTGCTTCTTGATTCCTCCCCAGAAGTTCGAATATTGCCTAGTATGTCTAGTGCATTATAGGTACTTAATTAAGAGTAGTTTCTAGCTTTTCAATTACAATTAATGACAAATAGAATTATACATGAATTGTCATCTGACAACTTTTTATGCTCTGTCACAAAGAATATCATGGAAGGAAAAAGAGATTTTTAAATTAAGCAGTTTTTTCCTGTTCTTATATTTAAAGATTGAGTAGGATCAGGGATAAGGTATAGCCCTGCTACAGCCCAAGAGTTCAGAAAGGAGAAGTTAACTGCTGACCTCTAGATTACTTGGTCTTAAGGCAGGTGGGTTATAAACAACCCTTGGCTCATTCCAGAGATACGGCCAGAGATTTAATTTCAGGTTGAAAGACTGAAAAGCACTTCACTGCTTTTCCAATGTGATCAGATCTTTATATTTTAGTGGGTAAAATATGTCAGTCTTCATATCAGCTTTTTTTTAATTGAATAACATTGAGAATCTAATTTATAAGAACCCCCTTTCCCCTGTTTGGAGCTTAAAAAGACACTCATTTACATTTAGGGTTGAAGGTGATGGGTTGATGCAAATGAACAATTTTATTTGTCATGAATCAATTCCATGTGCTATTGCTATTGTCAGTTTTATGTTAACTGTTCACTTAGCTTTCCAGGACTGCTGTACCAAAGTGCCACAGTCTAGTTGGATTAAATAGCAGAAATTTATTTTCTCACAGTTCTGGAGGCTAGAAGGTCAAAATTGAGGTACCAGCAGGGCTGTGTGTCCTCAGAAGTCTGTAGGGTTCTGGCAGCGCTTGCCAGCAATCAATGATGTTCCTCAGCTTATGCCTTAGCTCAATCTTGACCTTCCTCAGATGGCCATCTCTCTTTCTCTGTCTGTTTCCAAATTTCCTCTCCTTATGAGAACATGATTCATACTGGATTTGGGCCACTATAATACAGTTTGGTCTCATCTTAGTTAACATAATCTATTTCCACTTAGGTCACATTCATAAGACCAGGGCTTAGGACAGGAACATCATTTAGGGGGAACACAAATGAATTCATAACTATTTTAATCTACTTTCATTCCAGCATGTCTTACATTCTATCTCTTAGGACACTGTGGCCTCACTGGATTTCTTCTGCATTTCTTCATATGTTTACAACAGTAACTCCTACATTTTCCTCTCTATCTTTGGCAGACAGACATTAAGGTGGATCCAGTGATTCCAAACCCTTAGTATTCATGTTCTGTATAATCCTATTGAATGTGATTTGTTTCTTGCTAGAAGAATATGTCAAAAGTGAAGGTATTTTTTCAGGGGTAATTAAGGTCCCAAATGAATTTAATCAAAAGGGAGATTATTCTAGGTGGGCCTAACAATATGGTAAATAACATTAAAAGAGAGAATGGGCATCTCTGCAGTGGGAGTTTCCCCCTCTTACTGGTTTTGAAGGAGTAAGCTGACCTGCTCTGAGAGCAACAATATGGAGAAAGTTACATGTCAAAGAACAGCAAGCATCAAACATCAAACATATTGTAAGAGCTAAGAGCAGCCCCTGGTTGACAACCAGCAAGAAAATGGGGACCTCAGTCCAATGGCCACAAGATGGTGAGTGCCACCAACAGGGTTCAGGACCTTGCGAACGGATTCTTCTCCACTCCAGCCTCTGATGAGTCCACAGCCCCAGACAAACACCTGGATTCCAGCCTGGAGAGAATCCAAAGCAGAAAACAATGTAATGCATGCCTGGAATTCTGACCTATAGAAAATGAGATAATAAATTTGTGTTATTTTAAATCATGAAGTCTGTGCTCATTTGTTTTGCAGCATAAAAACAAACTAATACACTCATTCCTCTTCCTGCAATTTTTGTCTTCATTTTAAAAATTTTACACTTTGATTTTTTGAACTCTTATTTTATGCCATGTCCTGTTAATAATTCATCCCAGAATATAGCAGAGCTCAGATGAGACCTTAGGTCTTTTTATTCCTAGTTCAGTGATAATTTCCATACAGTGAACAGCAAAATCAAAAGGCAAAGTGTGTGATTATCTCAAACATCTCAGTTATGATGGGTCAGAAATAGTATCCCTAAATATGTACCTCTCTATGTGCCAAAATTGAAGTTGTGTTGATGCTTATGGAGTGCTAAACCAGGAAAAGGAGATTAAAAAAAAAACCAGTATTTTTCTTCAAGGTATGTCATGGTCTATAGAATAGATACATTCAATTTTTGCTTTTCTTGAAAGTCAGAAGACAATGGATAATCATATGGTAAATACATGTTACAAATGAGAAAAGAAACAGAATGTTTCCTATTCACAAAACTTTTAATAACTATATGTTTGGCTTATAACATTCCTGGACATCATAATATAAATTTACCTATAAATTTTTCTATTTTAATTCTGTGGGTTTTTAATATTTTATTATTTTAACTTTTGTTGGAGGCTTGGATAAGTTGATTTTCAGTCAAAATTATTTGAACATTTATAACCAAAGTATAACTTAAATTATTTTAATGCAACTGTAACAAAAATAATTGAAAATTTTATGGACAATAAAGAATATATGGCAAGTTACAAAAACTATATTTTCTTTTACTATGATAGCTTTTCTAGAAATATATGATGTTGCAATAAAAATACTGTAAAATGAATGAGTTGAATTTTATTTCTATTTGTTAGGACCTAATAATTATGTGGCATTGAATACAAAAGTACATTATAGATTTCTTTGGCTTTTAATTTCATTGAACTTTACATTATAAACTGCAATAAACCAAAGGACAGATTCAGAGAATAATTACATGTTACTGGTGGTAATAGCAACAAGATTAAGCAGAGTTTACTACAGTTTTAAACATTTTTCTCAATATCCACTATTGTATTGGATAAAAATAATAGTGATTTAATTATATATATATATATATATATATATTTGGAGTTTGGAAATAAATTGGATTATTACAAGAGTGTAAATCTATGTATATTTGATACTAAAGTCTGTTTCTTTAATTGATAATAGGCCCATAGTTTCTCTTATTAATGTTATTAGAAACTGAAATATATTGTTTATTGATAAATCTTTTATAATGGTTCACTTCTGTAAAGTAAAGAAATTATATCACTTATGTTCTGTTTTTGCCATCATGCAGTTTTCACTGTAATTTAATATCAATGTTGTTACTTAATCACTCAGTCATTCATAAGAGCAAAAGTCAGCTTGGAAAATAATGGTTCTGACCAGTATGTTGTTGAGGCTGTCTTAAAAGAGAGAGGGCAAACACAAAACTTTAAATCAAACTGTCCATTGGTAGATTTCTTAAAATACATTGCTGCATTTCAATTTTTGAAATAGGGTGAACCTTTTAGCAACAACTTTTGTTTGTCAGCATATAATTTTATCATTACAATTTTCTAGTTAATGCTTTCATGGTAAAATATCCATACCCTTTTAGAATAAGATGTCATTAATCTTAGATCTTTAAAAATTATTTTGAGAGAAGAAATAAAACAGGTGAAATCCTACTACTAATAAAAGTGAGCAAAACCAACAATTTATACAAGAAAGATAATTTGCCCATGTATTAGCTTCTTTGCCTCTATTGAAAAGTATAGCCAATTTAAATTTTTTCCAGTTATTAAGCTTATTGAAATCAGAACTACATTTTATCCTCTTTACCACTTCAGAGATTAGTACAATATCTGACAAATACTTTGGGTTAAAATTGAATCAGGTATTTAATCAAATTCTTGAGTAAATAATCCATGTTTTCATTATGAACTGAAAAGAAATGAACTTGTCATAATTTTTGCAAAACTAAAAATAACAGAAATTATAATGGGGCTTGATCATCTGTTTTGTAGTACTTATCCTAACAATTCTTTGTTCTCCTGGACCCTAGATATAGGGAAGATAAGATATTTTCTTAACTTTAATAAGTCCTACTCTATGGTATACACCACCATTCATTCATTCTAAAGTTTCACTTTTTTAAAGCCTGTAAGATTCCAGCTCCTAAACAGATCATTAATTACTTCATATTTTCCCAGCCAGTAAGATCTGAGCCACCAAGTCCATAGCAGTGTGCTCTCTAAGTGGGTGCGGTGAGTGTGGTCCAGGGGTAATGGCAGGGTAACCTCAGTTCCTGGGGTTGACCAAGGTTGAAACAACTGATTGTTTTTTTACATATATATTCAGTAATGATTCAATTAACTTGCAATGGGACAGGCAAAACTATGCTTGATGCCAGTCTCCCTTATTTCCAAAACAGTGTGACCAAATTTTATCTCTCCTATAAGTATTTTATGAAAAAAAAACAAAAAACGAAATTAAGGTCATGACATTACAAGAGATTTAAATGTAATAATGTGTAATTAACTAGTATTTTATCATTATGATGATTAGTAATGATGGTAATAAACATGTGAGCAATTAAAAATCTATTATAGAGCTAAAATTATGTGATTATAATGTTAACCTAAATCAATTAGGAAATCTATTTGAAAACACATTTGCTTAACCTTACTTAACCTTACAAGTCATGGTTAGAAAGCATTCACCAAAATTGTAAAATAAAATTATTTACAGTCATTGTGATATTCTCTAATATTTGGTGGAAAAAGTTACTGATGGCCTTGAGTGCTCATTTATATAGCTAGGGTGGCAAGATATCTGTAGTAGTAGTATATGTAAAAAGTTGATTGCATTTTCTATACATAGGTATTGATTATTTATAATCTCAAAGGCAGGTATGTGAAAAGTAAATGTCAATACATCTTCAATTTGGGGATATTGATTACAATGACATATTACTATAGGGTTTCACTTCATTGGAAATTAATGGGCTGTGAAATATTGAAGTGATATTAGCATCCTGCATATAGCATATGCCAAGATAATTGCCAAAATAAGATAAAGGTCTTAGATTTAAAATAAATCAGAAAATGAATCTTTTAGAGGCAAACATTTATATAAATATAAATACAGAGTTTTTATTTTAGATAATGAAGTTTTAGTAATGTGTGGTGATGAGGGTAACAGAACATTACGAATGTAATTAAAAACACTGAATTATATATTTGAATGAGGTTAAAAGGGGAAAGTATAGTGTCACAGCCCATGAGGGCTTTGCCAGTCCAGAGGCCAAAGAAGACACCGGGCATTTTCTGATACAAAAAATTTTATTTAGGGCTTGCCAGCAGGGTGGGAAGTCATGGAGAGACCATGATGGCTCTCTCAGGCCGGGCAGGCATTGCCTTCACAGTGAAGTCAACCGTGCAATTAAAGAGGAAAGCAAGGCAGTTTCAGTTATAAGGGTTTCAAACAAAGACATTCCTAAGGGTGAGAGAGCATAGACAGGGGAACAGGGTACTGTGACATGGGGGTGATGCAGGAAGGATAGAATTATAGGATGGGGCTTAGTAAACAACCACAAGAGAGATAACATTTGGGAGCCTGGAAGCAGGTAGACTAATTAACATTTGACAGCAGGCAGTCTGGGGTACATTTACATCTTGCTCTTTTGTGAGACCAAGAGTTTCTCACCTCCTGCTTACTTCCCATTTCACATTTTAAAGTTACATTTTAAGACCAATTTACCCTTTTCTCTTTACTGGCTTACAAAGATGATGGGTTAAACATTAGCTGCCTGGGTCACTCAGACTGCTGTGTGACAAGATCCACAGACCTGTTCTGTTCAGGCCAGGGCTGCCACATATAGGTTGTCTATATGTAACCAGAATACAAATATTAAAAAGTATCCATGAAATGACATAACCCAAACAGTGAGCCCTAAGTTAAACCATGGACTATAGCTAATAATACAATTATAAATATGTGCTTTCATCAATTGTAATAAGTGTACCACACCAATGCAAGTTGTTAATAATAGGGTGGTATGTGGGAGCCCTGTATTTTATGCATGATTTTTCTGTAAACCCACAACTTTGCTAATAAAAAACAGACATGTTATTTGAAAGAGGTGATAGATAAAACACTTGTGGGGTGAGGCAGTCTGCCATGGGCCCTGAGTATCTCTGTGATTGCTCATCGAGAGTGAGCGCCACACTGCAAGGCTTGTCTATCTTATCATACTGAGCAGTATCTGCAGTTGGACTCACAGGCAACTAAGTAGGTCAAGGTGACTGCAGTGTGACTACAAGTGACCACAGTGTGACCACTTGTAAATGCTCCTTCCTTGGGAATGCGGATGGCTCATCTGCTGCTTGCTACAATGCTTGCTTCTTGCTGAAACAAGTGCGGGGCCCTTGGATCTGCTTTCCTCACCAACAGCACAACCCTACTAGGGTAAAACATTCATCTGGGCCTATAGGATCACCCTGGAGACCTGGAGGCTGGGGAGCAAGGACAACTATGTCAATATTCCTGCTGCTTGCTGTGCTGTGCGCGATAAATTATATACTCTCCAGCTCTGATCCATTAAGTCCCATTGTCCACTTTCCATGGGGTAACAACTGGGTTGTGACAAGCTAACCTGCTCCCTTGCTTAGTTAGCTCCTTTATATTCTTATTTTGCTTTGCAATTTTCTATGAGGTTAAGGTTCTTTATTGACAATTGTCTTGGATTTCTTTTCTGTGTAAAAATGCTATTTATTTTTTTACTACCTTTAAGTTATTCTGAAAATATTAGATAATATTTGTTTCATTTCAAAATTACTTTTATAAAAATATTTACAACAATCTCTTGAAAAGTTAACATGTGAGCTCTACTAACATTGATTTTAATGCACATAATAATCTCTGAGAAGCTTCAATTCCCTTGAAGTGAGAGTCAAAGTATAAAACGGCTCCATAAATAAACATGTGAAATGTAGAAATCTGTGGTTCAGCCACTAACCAGCTCTGTGATTCTGTAAGAGCAAAAATTTAAGCTTGTCTTGGTCTTAGTTTGGTCAAGAGATTGTTTATGGCTTAATGGAACATGTAAATGTTTTAATGAGTAACTACTATGTTTCAGATGTTTTAGTATGCAGTGAACCACGGGCACCAGAATAAGGAGACTTCAGTGTGGCACTTAGAGCTTTCACAATCTAAAGCAGCTCTAAGAAATGTCAATTTAGTAATTTTAGCTCTATATATGCTATTTGTTTTATAAATACCACATATTATTCATCTGTGTTTCCTACTGATATTGACTGAACTCTGATCATGTGCCAGTCACTGTGCAAGGTGCTTGGAATCCAATCATCACCAGTATCAGCAGGATGCTTCATCTCGTGGTGCTTCCCATCTAGCGGAAAGAGACAAGTGCAATAGCACAAAGCGATGTGTGAAGTGATGAGAAGAACAAAGTGAAATAGCAGCATGTGATGGGGACTTCCAAATATTTGGATTTTTAATATATTAAATGTGTTTACTATACAGAATGATTCTTTCAGTCTCACCTTCTGCCTAGAACAGATCTTTTCACTATGCTTTTATAATACAATGGTTTACTACAACCCGTTGATAATACATACTTGATTTTTAAAAATATTTTTCATATGATTTTGCCCTGTTCATTTTGCTCTTCCCAAATGCTTTCTTCAGAGGAGTGAAAAAAAAAGGTGACATTGTAACTGGAAGACAATTATCCATGAGTCTGTTAGGTTTCTGCCTGTCTTATAAGCAGGTACACTAACTGCCTTTGTCGTGAACTATCTTTTCGAGGATGTCTATTCCGTGAACAGCCTTGGAAGATAGAAATAGTGCCTTCTCCTCACCACCACCATCAGAGTAAAGAGCAGGTGTGCTTATAGCTATCTCTCTCGAAGCAGGGGGAAAATTTTTGGTTTCCCTAACCTTGGGATTCCTCTTCCGAAAATAACCCTTTATAGCTATAGCATAAAGTATGTGGGCAGGTGTTACCTGGGGCTCAAGGAACCAATGCAAATACTGATACTCGGCTACTGCTATTGCAGAGTTCTTAGATAAATTGCAAGCATCAGTCACTGAGGAATGTATATCTGAGAGGTTTTCACAAATGATATTCTCAATCATGTAGATCAAAGAGACACAGAGAGAGGAATAAAAAGGTGAAGAAAAACTGGTCTAGAAGATTGAAATATTATTCATAAGAATACTTCCAGTTTTTTTTTTTTTTCCAAATGCTGGGAAGGGATAACTATACTATATCAGTTATAGAACTCAAGATGCTGAAAAGATTTATTTTAGTTACATGTGTCTTTTCTGCCTTCACCATTCTGCTCTTCCTTTCTCTTCACAGAATTAGGGACAATTGTGAAATTGAATGTGATTTGAGGAATTTGCATATGTGTGTGTGTTGTGCACATGTGTATATGGGGGTATATCTGTGAATAAGTGCAATTTTATAACATCATATACCTTTTATTACAAATACAGATGTTGAAAAAATTTCTTTGAACCTTCATATTGCTGTCAAGCCATCAGTTTTCTTGTATCAGTTTAAATGTCTGTTGGTGGTGGGTGCAGTAGAATGGACTACAGAGCCCTATCCCCACTTGTACCAAAATAAGTGCATTTCTTTGATTTCAAATATTATCTTTGTAAAACATGAGATAGAACTCTTCAGATCAAAGAAATTTTCAAATCACTGTACCTTAGCAATTCAAAATCTCCTTACATGTTTGCTTAACCTATTGCTAGTCTGATGACACTGGTAACCACATCTCTGTTTACTAATTTCATAGATTTAGAAATGACCCATGTGAAATTCTCACCAAGCAGATAATACGATTATTTCTCTTTAAAGTCTGTAATCCTAAATTACAGCAGACACCTTTGAAGGCATCAGGGTATTAGTATTCTAGATCTAATAGTTCCATTCCATTTAAAGAAGAGCATTTTGAGGGAGAACCAATTCTCAAACAATAGCAATTCCATTGAGGATGCCCTATGGAGCAGAGGACAAATGAATTGCATGATTGCCTCACCCATACTGATAAGGTTGATCTGTTTTTGACAGCTTATTGGCATTCATTTAGTCTTATCAAAGACAGCCTTAGAATTGAAATTTAGCAACGTATTTCTTCTAATGTTTATTGCTGGTGAAATAACACCTGTTACCACCTTCCAGGGAGGGACATACTTTGTGGAGGATGACAGAAAGATGTCAACCCACTCCAGTACAGTTGGCGGGATCACCAAGAAAGTCTCAACTTATGCAGGCATTTGACGGAACAATGTAAATCACATAGAGAAGAGAAAAAGCAAGGCCATTTTCACTAGATCCTCATGTCTTGCCCCATGGCCTGCAGGGAGATGATCGATACACACCCTTCTCTTGGGTTCCATAGGTGAGGGACCCCACTCGCTCCTTACTGGGAATGGCTATAGCAGCAGGGGTGGGCCAGGTGCTAAAATACACACAGCTAGCCAAGCTTTCTCTAATAAATATTTACATATGCTTGGGGCAAAAGGGAAGGAACTTGCCAGCAGGCCACTAACCCTTAGGGGATATATTTTATCTCCTGACACACTCAAGGAGAAGGGAGTCAGCCCACATTTATCATCTCATTCTAAGATCACATCTAACCCTGAGCACAGGGTTTACTTATGGGTCATGGAGAAAGGCAGCAGGCTGTACACAGAGTATCTACTTCCACATTCACAGTAATTGTTTTTTATTATCTTACAGTTATACTTATTCCAGATTCATTATGAATACATTTTCCA
This sequence comes from Bradypus variegatus, assembly GCA_004027775.1. NCBI lineage: Eukaryota > Metazoa > Chordata > Mammalia > Pilosa > Bradypodidae > Bradypus > Bradypus variegatus. Next base: position 11,968 of record PVKY010004896.1, read on the forward strand.
ATAGTTTGTAATTTTATATAGTTTTTTCCTCAGAATGCAAAATTCCCTTACCAGCATTAACTTCAAAAGCTTACTACTTTTATTGTGTATTTAATCTCTCTTGGGTATGTTTAGCAGCTACTCCTTTTGTCATCATAATTATTCAACCCTGATTTTCATGCACATGCTAACAATAGAGGATTGCTATGAGATTTTAATCAACCATAAATGAAAGAAGAATTCATTTCTCATTATTCACTAGAACAATGGGTATTACTGTATATTAATCATTTTTCAATCATCAAGCTCTTTTAAAGTAATAGTAAATTCAATATAACATTCAAAACTTTTCCAAAGGATGACATTAATTAACTACATGTGAATAAGAAATAAATTAAAATGATTTGATTGTCAAAAGCCCAATAGCCAAACACTATTCCTATGAGACAAACTGAATGACAGACAATGTCACTTATGTTCATCTAATAACCACTGACAACCACAAATCATTACCTAATTCCCTCAGCAAGCCCCATATTTTCTTAGGGGAAATCTATTTTAAAACTAACTAGACTTTAAAAAATATCTTTTTTAAAGACCTTTCTAGAATGCCTTTGATACTTCTGCTGTTCCCTAGACACACCTATTCCAACCTTTTCTTTTTTGAAAATATAGAATCTGATAATGGTTTATCTAGCACCATCCAACTAATTAAAGATAGAGCCAAGACTAGAATCCAAAACTTTTACATTTATTCCAATATCTAGGGGTACTTTTTCAGCCACATAGTAGTCATTTTATCATGACAAGTTATTATCATCCAACCAGTATTGTAATAAGACTTTCAACTGAACATTCCAATATCCTATTAATCCAACTGCCTCTAAAAATGGGTTTTTATAGTAATCTATCCCCTTGCTTCTTGGCTGTAAAATGAGTTCCATGTTCAGAAATATGCTGTGTGAACAACATGACATTGAATGAAGTGTTCAATAAGTACAATGAAGTTGGTGCTGGAAGAAGAAATTTGTGGCAGTTAAAAATATCTATAATCTGACTCACTCTTTCAGTGACAGAGAAATATTATTCTCCCCACTACCCCTTGATGGAAGGGATTCAATATAAGTAATCTGCCATCAAGTATCAGGCTGTCCCCTGGGGGAAATGATATCCTAGGGGAATCCAGGATTTATCTTTGCTATTGGAAGACTGGTCATTCAGCAAAGAGCCTTACTTAAGGGAAATCCTTATTGTTTGCCTCACTCATAACATTCATCCTTTCTCAATTTTCTCCCACTATTTGCACATATATCTTAAAAATAATAAGCTATTCACTACATCTTGTTTACAAGGCTCAATTTCCATAATATTATCAATATATTACTATAGCATTGTGTTCTGAGAGATAGTGAAGCAGCTGAGAGCCCTCTGTACTATATTATGATACAGAATGAAGCTGACATATTCCTGAGTCGATACAGTGAATATGTGCTGCCCTCCATGTCAAATGAAAGCAAATTCTGGTGGTATTTCCTAAGCAATACATACAGATAAAGCAATTTCCAGATGAATAGTTTTATACCAGCTACTGAGCTTCATGCTCTTTTCTCCAATATGTGGACCACATCTGAAACAGTTGTAATTGGTGTCAATTCCTAATTAAGTTCACACAGTAAGTCCCTTTCATTCTCCAGCACTGATATTTCTTCATAGGCCACACTGATTGTTAAATGGAGGTGTGATAGAACCCACTATTCTTTCAACTTTTCCAGTCTTTGTTGGCAGCCAGATTCTGTGGGATTACACTAGAGATGAAGAATTTTTTTTCCCTCTTTCACTTAAAATAGAATCAGAGACCATAACTTTTCCCTTGCATTATTCAGCCTTTACTCCATGGATCAGGGGACCAAAGTGGGGTTTCTGTCAGCTGTTGAATATGGATATTTCTATTGTGCATTCAGAACCTCGGGCAATAACTACAGAGTGGTTTTGCAGATTTACCAAGCCCACTAAAGATGGACTTGACTCAGGCTAATTTTCCATTTCAAAATTGACCATCATAAGCCCCACTCTGCGTAGTGGACTCTAGTGACCTTCTGGATTATCAAATATTCATGTCAGTTCAGAGCTATTATGTCCAGTCATCTTTGAAAGATTTAAATATTTCTCTTTCTCCAAAGAATGTTTCCTTGGAAAATGTCCACAGATCTCTTTGTGGAAAGCTAGAATAAATATTTCTAGTATATATTTGTAGTTTGATACAGAGTGTTCCTTCAAGGGAATCTAGCACCCTTTTTATTCCAGGGACCCTAGGGTTTATGGATTTGTTAAGTATGAGAATGAGGTTAGAGGTCTTTGACTCTCCAACCTGGTGGCTCATCTCAAGTCTCTTCACCCCATGTAGAGGCTGTTTTTCCTAACTTTTTTTCCTATTATTCATGTTAAGAAACAATTCACTCCATTTTCCCATTGCTTCTGTCAGCTCTCAGTCAGAGGAGCAGAGACAGTAGGATCTTTATGATAGGAAACATCTTATGCAATTATGGAGGCTGACCATGCAGCCTCTGCAAGTGTGTCTCTGTGTCTAATGCTGGAGAACACAATCTACAGGTAAACAGTGAAGAATGGAAGATCACAAGCAGGCTGGAGCCTCATGGAGAAAGCCTGAAACCCGTATCTGTTCTTGTTGTCTCCAACCTTGGTACCTGAACTCCTGCAGAAACCAGAGTCCTTTGTCACAGAGTTGAACACACACACATCTGACCCAGGAGTAAAATATTCTAACTAATGTTCTTTAATTTAAGAGCTTTGAGAGGTTCTGCTTTTAATTTGCATTGTAAATATTTTAATTTGCATTGTAAATTTTTTAATTTGCATTGTAAATCCAAATTTGTGGGCCTTTTCTTTATAGCAGCCCTGTGGCTACAGGAGGTAAATTCTTTCAGATCAGTCATAGACGCTCAGAGAATCATATATGTCTTTTATGTAAAAAATACATCTTCCTATTTTTCTCTCCCATGTATGCTTCTGATCTCCCAAGCATTTGTAAAAAATTTTATCAATTTTCAAATTGACTTTTATGGATTCCAAGATGTACATTCATTCAAATAATTGTAGAAGAAAATATGAAGGAAAAGTTATCAGATAGGTGATAATATCAGAAAAAACAATGAAGGGGATAAGTGAATACCATATTTTAATATCTTTTTAGATCCAATAATTTATGTGTTATTTAAATTAATTGACTATCAATGTGGTAGGCATAATTATAATTCAGCATTGGCCCCGGGATTCCCACTGTACATGCCTTGCATGACGTTCCCCTCTTGAGTGTGCTCTGAACCTGTGCGCATGATGAACGCCTATGATTATGTTACTGTACATGGCAAACAACTTTTTCATATTAATTAAGGCTACAAATCTGTTGACTTTGAGTTAATCTAGAGAGAGGGTTTATGGGTGAGTGTGGCCTATATGAGTCCTTTAAATGTGGGTCTAGAAGTCAGAGTCAGAGGGAATCAGAGATTCAAAGCAGCATAAATGTCCTCTTACTCTTACTGGCCTTAAAAAAGTAACTGTCATACAGTGAAGAGGGCAGGAAACAGCAGTGGCCTCTGGAAGCTGAGAACACTCTCCAAATGATGACCAGAAAGAAACCTGGGACCTCAGTCCTGCATCTGAAAGGAACTGAATTCTACAGAGAACTTCAATGATCTTGGAAGAGGGCCCTAACCCTGAGATGGGATAGCAGTCCCAGCCGGGACTTGGATTTCAGACAATCAGCAAAGAACACAGCCATGCCATGCCAGACTCCTGACCCACAGAAATTAGAAAACAATAATTTTGTGTTGTTTTAAGCCACCAGGAGTGTGGTAATTTGTTACATAGCAATAGAAAACTAATACAATTAGTTAAGTTATAAAATGTGATTCTTGGCAAAGAAAATTACTCTAAAATATTGCTCATCAGCATGTCTAATGGAATTATGCCTCAAATTTATTCTACAACTGAGTGATTGCAATACCAAAAATTGTAGATGGTCTACCTGGTTAACACCGTTTTTTAAAACATATGGCAGAGCCACTAAGATCAGGGAAGATATCACTTGAGATACTTAATAGTTTTATCACTAAAAGGACTTGAGAGTTAGACGATATGAAAAGTTGTTTCTTATCCATGTTATCGTCAGTCTCTAAATGAAAGCGACTTTTCTCCCAGATTTCCCAGTTATTCCCTAATTGGTTTACACTTCTGTACTACTGTGTTTCCCAATTGCCCCACCTCCAAATATTTACATTATGACCTCTGACATCATAATTCCATTAGTAATAAACCACTCAATATCTCATTTACCACAGGGTTCTCCTCACCTTAACTAAATCCTGGTTATTTTTGTAACTCCCTCTCTTGGATATGGAGCATTCCCTTACTACTTAAAGCCTTTTGCCCTTCTTTTCCTGACTTTTCTGCAAAATACCTTCCTTGTCCAACCACTTTTTTCATATTTTTTTCCCTTATTTTAACTGGTTGTCTCTCCTCAGTGCATACATGCCTCATGTTGCTTCCAGTCACACACTCCTGCCTCTCTCTTCCTTACTGTGGCCCTACTGTTCTCTTAATACACTCTCTTCTTTCTCTACTGCCCTTCCAAAGTTCACAAAGCAGCAAATGACACTTTCCATGTCCATTTGCTCACACCCATTAAACTTCTTTAACCACTGAGGTTTGACTTATGGCACTTTTTCACCTAAACTGTCCTGCTCAGATCAACATTGTTTTCCTAATGAACAATAGTAATTACTTCCATAGGATAAGCTTCACTGTTGGTGTCAAAAAGCCCAATGAAAGAACAATATTCATCCAGTTGTAAATGGTAGACACTGAGTGATCCAAGCCTTTTCAGGTTTTAACCTCAGCAAATGCTTCCATGATTTGAAGGGGTAGAGAAATGATGGTAGAGAAATTAATAGCTTTCACTTGGAAGTGACCTGATTAAGGCAAATCTGCTGAGTATGTCTGACTCTATGGAAGCATGGAGTATAAACCTCTCACATCACCATTGGAAGAGGAAACTGGGTATCAGAAAAGAGTAGTAACATCTGTGGCACATTTCTGTGTTATTACATCTTTCTCAATCATTTTTATTTTAAAGTTATTTTCTTCAGGATAATTATTTCTTGTCATTTATTTTTAATCTACATCACTAGTTACTTTTCTTCTTTTACTTTTTAGTCTTGATTGTCACCATTATTCCTAGGTCAGATTAATATCATTTTACACTTTCCCTGAACAATTATCTCCACTCTTTGGTTCATTGAAAACCTATGAACTGATGATTCAGAATCTATATTTCAAACACAGCTTTCTCTTCTCAGCCTCACATGTGTCAACTGGGAAAATTTAACTTCAAGTCCAACATGACAGGCACTCAAAAATCAAGTTACCTAAACTTACCTTGTCTTTATTCCTGTTCAAATGACATAACTCTAACATTAACATCTCTTTCTTAAGCAAATGCAATCACCTCCAAAATCTCTCTGCTGTTTTCAGGTTTATACCCATCAAATACATTTATACTATATGTGAGAAAATGATCAATCTAAAGAAATTTTGACCACATTGCCATCATGACAAATTTCTGTAAATGTTTAATAGTTCCTTGTTATGTGGAGGATAATACTCGCACTTCTAATTTTCAAACTTCTTAACTATTCTTTTCATGACTTAGCACATTTTGACCTATACAGACTTTCCTTTTCAACCCCAGCTTCACATTTTACATTAAAGTATGCAGAATTGCTTGTATTACTTCACCTACATTATTCTATTTCTTGCCACAGTCATTTGCTCTTGTGGTCTTTCCTTCCTGAAAAGCCTTACAGCTTTCCCTAATTAATGTCCACTCATCCTTTAAAACACAAGTCAAATACCACTTCTTCCAGGAATGGTTCTTTGACTAACCCATTCTCCAGCTACCTCATTCTCATGATACACTGTGAATTTCTCTAACACTGAACTTTATTTCATAGTAATCTATGTGACTGTATTTCTTGAGGAGACACTGTGCTTTATTCTTCTTCAGTTCTACACTGTTATGCAGCCCTTTTATTGGCTAAATGAGTACATGAAAGAATGTATGAGAAGACATTTTTCCAAAATAGAGTTAAAATACATCAGAAGCAATGCTGTTGTTAAATTTTTATGACCCTGATTTGTTGGGGATGATTAAGGTAGCATATATGAAGTCCTTTTGTGCAGTATGCCTGCCAGGGCTGATGCAACAACAGCTTAGTTTTCCCCAGCCTTCTTTAAGGAAGTTAGCCTCCTGCGGTAACAGCTTAGGTTGCCCCAGCCCCCTTCCAGGGAACGGAAGTCACGGAAGTCTTACTTTACTAACCTCAGGTGGCACTACTTTACTAACCTTACATCTGCCACCCGCCCTAGCAACAGCATCTACCAATCCCA
>PVKY010004897.1:0-18432 GCA_004027775.1 Bradypus variegatus
TATGTAGGTTGACCTCAGGATTATCTACATGTTTGTTTTTTAAAGTATCACCTGGTTATCCAGTATCTTAAATTCTACATCCTGCACATTTGCCAATTTGCTGTGTACTAAGAGTTATCTGTGGTTCCCAGGATTAGGGATCCAGAGCCAAGGCTTGCTTGATTTATTTATTATTTTGATGATTCACACAAAAATCTCTTGATGTTCCCCGCTTGGGCTATGGAGTGTTGGCAAGAGCTCTCACCTCATGGGTGCCTTCCCTTTCTGGTACCCTCAGGCTTGCTCACCAATTCTAAGTCAGATTTCTATTAGTCTGGCTGCAGAGCTCACAGACCTAGGAACTGGAGGAGTTCCTGGGGGGTGCTGGGAAGCAGCTCAGGCCTAGATTTTAGTAACATTTTGCTTATTTCTGTGTCTCAGACAAGTGTGCCATGCAGCATCCTGCTCCAGTCTCAAGGTGAGCTTCTTTCAGAGCTAACACCATTTTCTGAGTATATGCCTTTATATATACTTGATACATATTTTCGGTAATACTTCACACACAGCTGCCTTTCTACATACAGATCAGCTGCCGGAAATGCAGGAAACCACAGAGGCCAGAAGCAAAAAGATACTCAAAGTATTGTTTAGACAACACATGTAAGATATGAGAAGTCACAACATCCTACACCTGCAGCAACATCAAGTGCAGATGGGTTATGTACTTTGCAGCCCATTTTAGACTTTAATGTGTATTACTTCTAAGAAACAAACTCTGGCTGTCTTTCTGCCAAGTTCCCTGCTATGGACAATGGTTCTGAAATGGCTGCATATGTTGCAGCTTTATTACCTCTGGAGCAAAGAGAAGGCAAATCTTCCTTTGCAAGGGCTTGCCCCGCCTCAAGCCAAGGTCATAAACTGAGGTTTCTGTCAGAGTAGTTTTGGCCCCAGAGACTCTGCTTGCTGTTTCAAAGTTAAAAAGGAAACCAAAACAATGTCAGGCTTACATCTGACAAAAAGCAGATTCAGTCAGTCAGTCATTCACTCATTCATTATTGTCCCAAAGTAGCACTTTTTATCCCCATATTGGTTCTACAAAAACCACACTAGCTCTGTTAGTTTAAAACCTCCTGATTTGTTTTCTGAAAATGGACCCAGGACCCAGTGGTAGAGTTGGAGACTTTGCTATACAATGGGAAACTTCCATGACTGGGGTTTGAGCACCTTATCAAGCAGAGATTTTAATCTTTATTAGTTTCCTATTTAAACCCAAGCTATAAACACCATAACCATTAATAGTTTCACTGTTCAGAATATATGAACAAAATTGGTGACTATCTACAATTTTGGGCAAGATCCAAGACCATAAACTCTTGTGTACTATGAAAACCAGAAGTGGTAGTGAGGCCAGGAGTGCTGTATAATGCTGACAGCCTCTTAAGAAATGTTTTTAACTTATGGACTCTTTGGGGATTTTAAAACATTTTTGTTTTATTTTATAGTGATTCTCAGGGTCTTCTACCTAAGCCAGCTTCTAAGCTTGGTGAGAAAGAGACTTTTCTAGTAATTTTGTTCCTGGCTAACATGAGTACCTTGGGCAAGTCTGTCTGATGATCAGTTTCTGAAATGGCACTTTCCCTATTTCTTTCACATGGTTGCAGTGAGGACCACATATGTTCTCCCTTGAAAAACATGAAGTGGTAAAGAAATCTGAGGTGACTTTTTTGCTTGTAAAATTAAGGGGAGTTTTATTCAATTATCCAGTGTATTGGTTATCTATTGCTGTGCAAAAAATAGGTCCAAATTGAGTGGCTTAAAAAATAAACATTTATTGTCTCACAGTTTCTATGGGTTGGGAATTCAGGAGTGACTTGGCCGGGTAGTTCTGGTTCAGGCTCTCCCACGAGGTTGCAGTCAAGAGGTTGGCCAGGACTGCAGTCATCTGAAGGTTTGACTGGGGCTGGAGGATCCGCTCCCAAGATGGCTCAGCTACATGGCTGTTGGCAGTAGGTTTCAGTCTTTGACATGTGAGTCTCTTCACAGGACTTCTTGAGTGTCTGCATGATGTGGCTGCTGGCCTCCCCCAAAGTGAGTGATCCAAGAGAAAGTGAGGCAGAAGCACAAAGTTTTTATGACCTAACCTTGGAAGTTACACATCATCTAATTTCTTATTGGATAGGTCAGTCCTATTAAATATGGAAGTGGTCTTCTTAAAAGCACTAATGCCAGGAAGTGAGGATCATTGTGGGCCATCTTGGAAGTTGCTTATCACAAATCTGAACAATATTGCAAAGTATCAAAATTAATTAAAAGTTGTTATTACACATATGCTTGGGTGCAGCATATTTTGTTTCCAAGATCTTCCATGCCCCAGTCACACAGGTGCCTGTCATCTGCATGAGGATCATACTCAATACTTAAATCATATTTAAATATTCATTCTTGGTGCCAAAGCATGATGGGTACAAATCCTGACTGACTTGTTCATCTGCTACTTTGAGCCTGTATTTCCTCATTTGCAAAATGAGCATAATATACCTATATGACAGGTTTATTGCAGCCATTATTTGAGAGGCCATAGTACAGTACCTAAGTACTCAATCTACAGTAGGAAGTTTTTAAATTAATTATTGCTTTCACCATATAATTGAACTAGAGAGATGAACAGAAGGGCACAGAGTTTGTACTTTGGCAGAAAACCTTTTTTCTCTCAGAAGAGTAAAAGAATGGCACAGGAAATTCCATCTTGCCCACTGGTTTCTGAGAGGAGACATGACAACCAAGAGCTGAGTGGGCTTCCTGACCAACAAGGGACTCCTGTCTCTTCAAGTAGGGTTATGACTCCTGCACAGTGTCTGTTTTGGGGGTTTGATCGGAGTGGATTCAAAGCAGAGAACTCCAATCTCCTATTGAAATGTTTGGCTGTGAAGATGTGGCTACTATCTATTTATTTGCTAAGCTAAATTTTGACACCTTGTGGATACCTATTTTTTAAAATTAGTTCATTCTTTTAAAAAAAGATTTGTGGAAGAGGTAAAGATTAATAATACTGTAAATTGACTTTCAGGGGCAAACTCAGGCCTTATATTTTGGTGTATCCATTTTGAGATCCCTAAGAGTAGGGACAGTCTTTATCTTTACATCTATGGAACAGTTGAATAAAATGGGATCTGTCATACACTGTGCCAGAATAATTTCCTGGTAAAGCCCCTACCACATATTACTTGCATGTGAAATGGAACAGGTTTGAACACTGTCAGCTCCTATATATATATTTTTTCCTCCTGGAGACATACTCTGGGGTCCTCTGTTTTACTCCATGATAGATTATATATTCTTGGCTTGCTGTAAAGCTTTCATCTTGGAGATTCCTTTAAAATCATCCTAGAAGCTCCCTTAACCTCTCTCCTATGTTGGATTCCTTATTTCCTGGGTTCTCTATTTCTTCCATTTGTTCTTATTGGTGGGACATAATCTGCTGTAGTTTTCTGAGAACAAATGCATTTGGCTGCAAATAGCAGAAAGCCCAAACTGGCTTAAACAATAAATATTTCACCATGGTGGGAAGAATAATGGCCTCTCAAAGACATCCACATCCTTATCCCCAGAATGTGTGGATATGTTACCTTACGTGGTAAAAGGGACTTTGCAGATGTGATTAAGAACCTTGAGATGGGAAGATTATCCTGGATTATCCAAGGCCCAATCTAATCATATGAGTCCTTAAAAGTGGAGAAACTTTCCCAGCTGTAGTCAGAGAAAGAGATGTGACAATGGAAATGGAGTGAGAACGATGCAGTGTGAAAAGGACTTGGCCCAGTATTGCTGGCTTTGGAGCTGAGCCAAAGGATGCAGGTGGCATCTGGAAGCTGGAAAAGACAAGAAACATATTCTGCCCTAGAGTCTCAAGAAAGGAACACAGCTCTGGCAACACCTTGATTTTAGCCCTTTTTAAGGTAAAGAAAATATTCCCAAACCCCTAGTAGACTTTTCTTCAGATTTAATTGATCTGAATTGTGTTACTTGCCCATTTCTAACGCAGTCAATGGTGAGGGGTAGGGAATTACCAATGACTGGCTTAGATTGATCAAGGCTACTCCTTGGGGCTCAGGAGTGGCTTAGCTTCCTGGAAGCAAATGGCTATGTGGTGCTTCAAAAGAGATAATACAAAAGAAGAGAGGGGTGGCTGTTGGGTGGGGCAGCAGTGTTTGTTCCAGAGTGCAAGGGAGGTGAACTTTTGAGAATTTGCATGTTTGAAAATGTCTTTATTCCATTTGTACCTGATGGGTGGTTTAGCTGGATATAGAATTCTAGACTGGAAATTATTTTCCTTCAGAATTTATAAGACACTGCCCTATTTTCTTTTCATTTTCAGTGTTATTTTTGAGAAACCCAAATGCCATCTTGATTCCTGGTTTTTGATATGGGAGCTGTTTTTATTTCTGGAAACATTTTGAAATTTCTATTTATTCATGGTTGCCTGAAATTTCATCATCATCATATACTTTGGTATAGGTCTTTGTTATTCTTTGTGCTGAGTATCCAATTGGCCCTTCTAATCTGGAAACTCATCCCAGTAAGTTCTGGGAAATTTTCTTGTGTTCTTTCTTTGAAAAATAGTCTCCCCTCTATTTTCTCTGTTCTTTCTTCCTGGAATTCAATGTTGGATGTCCTATATTGATCTAATTTTCTTATCTTCTTTTTTTCTTATTTTTCATCTCTTTGTCTTTTGTTATTTTCTGAAAGATTTCGTTGACTTCATCTTGACTCTTTTATTGCATTTATTTCTTCCACCACATTTTTAATTTTCAAAATCTCTTTCTTGTTCTCTTAATGTTTACTTTTTACAGAATTCTTTTCTTATTTTATGAATGCAATATCTTTTTTCATCTCTCCAAGGATTTTACTTGGAGGATTTGTTTGTATATGAGTATGTTTCTTGAAAGTTTTTCTCTATCTCCTCCAGGTTACTTATTTTTCCTTCTGTTTTGGCTTTTGTCTTTTGTTAAAGGTATTCCTTAAGTACCTGGTGATCCTCTTTCTTTCTCATGTTTAAGAGAAAAAAGCACTTTCCTTACCTCACTACCTACCAGTGAAGTAACTTGTAATATTAGAGCAGGAAGGAATGCAAACTCTTTACATTATGACATGGGGCCCCAGGTAAAATTCAGAGCAATCAATGCCAATATTTATTAAATGCATGTTTTTATTTAATCCTCATAACTTCTTGCCATATTATTATCACTACCCTCATTTTACATCTGAAGAAACTGATGCCTGTAAGGCTTTATAACTTGTCCAGGGACACACAGCCAGAAAGTGGTGAACTCGAGTCCTTAGCCACAATACTATACTGACTCCTCATAAGTGAAATTTGTCCTTGGTATTGGCCCACATCATCTCTCTCTGTTTTGCCCTCTCTGGCCCACTTTCAGGTGGTGTCTTCATTCCCTAATTCCCTGGTGCCCTCCTGTTTTCTTATATTCCCCTGCTTTCCAATGATGCCCATCCCTATTATTCCTCAAAATCCTCTGCCTTCCCATATTTTTTCTCCCTCTCCCCACCTCCTCTCTCTTCCTCCAGTCAAAATTTCCATTCTTTCAGCTGGACTATCTCAATTTGGGTTTAGACAAGTGAATTGGCATAAGTTGGAATGAAGCAGGAATGAATGAGGGAGGCATTGATATCTCCCCCCATACCACTCTAGTTAGTGGCATTTTAGAAGGGACCATGTTAGTTCAAATTAGTTATGGAATCAACATGTATAACATTTCTTGATCAGGCACTGTGCTATGAGGCAACACAGAAAATCAGTCTTGGTCATTGTCCCCAAGGGGTTTACATTGTCCCCAAGGGGTTTACATTTTAGTTAAGGAGATTGTCTGTGGCAAGAGAGAATTATAGTTTACTTGTTTATGCTTACTTAATAAGTTAAAAGTATTTAGTCCTGCTTAATGCCTGCATGGCATCCTAAAGGCAACTTGACTGTCTAAGTGCCCTGAGGAAGATGTGGGCCAGGAGAGGGCAGCTGGGTCTGCAAGGGTTGGAAGTGGCCATAGCACTGCGGGCAGGGGGTGTGTGGAATCCAGGCAAGGGAAACTGCTGAGTAAGAATGGTGGCTTAGTGCTGTCCTTGCTTAGATCATCAGAAGAGCAGGGACCAGTAGCAGGGCCTTCCTCTTCTGAAAGGCTATGGCCTTTGGAGCAGGGGCGAGGAAGACATGGGAGTGGTCTATGATTCAGAGTCCACAGTCCACACCCGTTCCCAGTTCTTAACCTTGGTCCTCATCAGCAAGCAAAGCGGCTGGGAAGGAGGGCTTCTTCAGAGCAGTGCTCCTTCTGACCTTTTGAGGGTTTTTAAACGAGTGTGCTTTCTTTTAATATATTTGAAAAATATGTAAGGAATAATATAAATCAGTGCCTTAAGCTTTATCAGCCTCGGGTTTAGTCATTTTTCTTGAACGGAATTCCCAACGGCGTTAAAGGGCAATAAGAAAGCAGAGCCGCCAGCATAGGGAGCCAGTCTTCTAGACTTCAGGATGAACTAGCAGACAGACTTTTATTCAAAACAAACACCAAATCCTATTTCAACTTATCTTTGGCTCTCCAAACCTGGCACCCAGCAGCAGACTGAAAATGCCTCGTCTTGGAGTCTATCAGATCGTTGCCCCTCAAAGGGGTGAGCTCTTTTCCGCTAACCTTGGCCCCACACTCCTTGCGGACAACCCGAGTCCTCCGTCGCGAGCTCAAATTCCCCGAGCCGGGCAGCCCATGGCAAAGCAGGGCAACAACACCGAAGGATAGTCAGAACTCCAGGTCAACCATGCGAGTCATGCGCGCCCGGTCAGCTGCTGCCGGGATGTTAAATGTGGAATATGTGTTGTTTTATTAAAGCTGGACAGACACGTCTCGCACATACCACCATGCTTCCGCGAACCCGGCTTGCTCCCTCAGGAGATTGTTAAAGATCGTGCGTCGCGTCACGGGCCGAGCGCGGAACCCTGGAGCCGAGACTTCCGGAGTCTCCCAGCCCGGCCCGGCCTTCCCGGCGGCCAGAGACGCCGGGCACTAGTGCGGGAGCCTCCGGAGCGGCCCCGGGCTCATTTTCCACTCGGTTGCTTCCCGGCCGAGCTGTAAACCCAACCTGACGTGGGCTCATTAATTTGGCAGCGATGGCAAGGCTGGGCCCTGGCGGCGCACCCCAGGAGGCTTTTGTGCGCCTGGGGTCAGGTCAGAGGGCAACCGAAACACCGCTGAACCCTGCACGCGGCTCCCGGGCGCGGGGCGGCGCGGCCCAAGCCGCTTCCTCCGGCTCGCTGGCCCAGAGTCGGGCCTCCCGCCCGGCTGCTCCACCAGGGCGGCTTCCGGCGCCCAGGAGCGCGGTGACCCGGACCCGTCATCGCGATCGACCGGAGCTCGGGGCCAGTCTCTGCTCGCACGAACTCTTCTCCCTCCCTGGAATTAGCCCGGAGGGTCCCAGGCTGGGGCTGGGCCGACGACCTCCGAGGCCCTCCCGCCTCTGTGACTCCGTCATTGGGGTTCAGGCCCGCCCCTGCCCACGAGTGGGGCGCGCGGCCCTCCCGGCTCCAACCCGGTCCGAGCCAAGCCTCGGACCCGCCGACACTCTGACCTAGTCCGGTGGCCACAGGGTAATTTTTTCCTGAGAATTTTGGCCGCGCGTCACGTGTCCCCGGCACCCTCCCGCCGGGCTCCGCGCTATGTACGCACGTGGTGTAGCCCTGACCTCCTGGGCCAGGATCGATGGGCCACGGAGTCTCCTCGGATTTTCTCCGCGGGGCCCAGGCGGCCATGCGGGAAGCGGGACGCGTACCTCGGGCGGGAATGGGAGGCCGCGGCACCAAGGGGGCATGCCGGCTGGTCTGTGTGCGTAAAGGTGGGCCTGAGCCCCGGCCCGGCGCGGTTCCAGCACTCGGCCGCCCTAGCCCGGGTGGGCGCTGCGGAAGCTGGGCGGGGGCGCGGTCAAGAGCAGAACCCAAGTTGCGCTCCCTGTTGTGGAGAGGCCGCGCGCGCCCTCGGGGAGGACTGAGTTCGCCCTCAGCGGCGGGCAGAAGGCGGGAAGGGCCGCTGCTTCTCATCCCCCGCACAAAACCAAAGAGGCTCCCGGGCACTCCCCAGGCTGGCGAGCTCCCACGCGATTTTCTTTCCTTTTCCTGGCCTGGGCCGGCGGGTTCAGATTGCGAAGCCCTAGTGCCGGGGTCCTCGACCCAACACTTTGGTCGTTCACAAACGCCTGAAACCTGACGGCGTTGAGGGGTGCGGCTCTGCTTTTTACAAGTGGCTGTAGCACTGATTAACTTTAGCAAGTTTCGCAAAAACAAAGCGGTCTCCTTCTGTGCCTTCAGGTGACTTTTGTGACATTCAGCAGCAAAGAAAACTATTTCCTCTGCCATTCAGAGCTAACCGTGTGTAATTGGCCCAGAAGTCTGTTGTATTTTGCGGAACTGTTTGCGACATCCCATCTGTTTTCATCTCGCTGTTCAAACGAGTCTGTGTTTACCCTTCTGTCGAGGAAATTGGTTTACATGCTCAGCAATTTCGCTGCGACACCGAGGTATTCCCTTGAACTAATGCTACGGGCTGACAGGCTTAGTACTGTTAATAACCCTTCATTACGACTGTCAGGAGATTTACATAGCCGCGTGGTCAGTTCCATAAAGGAAACAAAGATCTTAGGAGTTCCAGGGAGGTGGCTGAGCGGCCCGGAGCTGTCAAGTCGCTCGGGGTGCATCCTGGACACATTTTGTCATCCCTGGGGCGGGCTAGGCCCCACAGACCTGGCATTTGTGTTTCTTTTCTCGTCACCGCGGCCTGGAGCGGTGAGCTGCGGTCCCGGAAACCTCCAGGCAGTGGGCAGGAGCCCTGAACTAGATGCATTGCTGCACAGGGGTGTTTCAAAGATTGAGAATGGGTCGGGGGTGACAGGCGACTCGGGGTTCATCTGACCTTCGCGGGAGCCGCAGGGAGACCGTTCAGGCGGGGGGCGCGGAAGGTGACCGGGTCGGTGGAATGTGAAACGACGGCCAGACGCGGCACTGGTGGGTGGCGGTGTCTTTTGTTCCAGTGTGGTCGCCTGCCAAAGGCCGGCCGAGGGTGGGGAGCCGCGAGGTGGCTGTGCTGGGAGAGCCGCAGGCCGCGGAGTGTGCGCGGGAGCCGCGAGCCCGGCGGTCCCCGAGCGGCGTAATTGGAGAAATTGCTCTGAAATCGCGTTGGCTGCCCTGGTTGAGAGGCCTGTAATCAGACCCTGGCATCTGTGCAAATGCTGATTTTGCGGGTGTTACTTTATCCACGCCGGCGGTGAAAAGCGTCGAGTTGGTGGCAGGCTCACTCACCTCCTACCGCAGGGCTTGGGGGAGCCCACTCCGTACCCGGGGTGGGGTGAGTGTTAGGCGTGTATGTCTGATGTCGGGGGTCGGGCTGGGAGCTTCTCTGGCCCAGGATTGGGAATCTCAGAAAACAGTGTGAAAATGAAACTGACAGTTGTGTCTGTCACCTTAAAGTGGGCTCATTGTCCCAGTGGCCTGGTTGAAATTAGTTGTTTTCCCCGCGTTCCAGGATAGCTTGCTCTTTCTGTCTTTCTCTTTTAAGGTGAGGAAAAGTTGGTAGAGGAGAAAGCCATAATGATTTGCACACAGTACCTAAAGGGATCAAGGATGTCTTGGTGAAGATAAAAGGGGAGCAGTTTTCGCTTGTTCATTTAAATCCCTATACTAAAAATAGCCAAATTTTTCTGTGGAAGGCCAAAAAATCAGTAAAGGGCTCCTCTCCAAAGATGGAACCACATTTCAGTGTTAGCAGTTAGAAGAGTGACTTGCTAACTCCACTAAGGCTGAAGCCTGCTCCTGGGGGTGTTTAGCAAGACAAGGATGTAAGACTAGAAAGGAATGTCCCCACAAATAAAGGCCCATCTTTCCCAAAGGCACAATGTGACAAACTCCCCCAACTCCATCCATAGCCCCCAGGGCTAGCCAGCCCTGAATTCCCACCACCACCTTCAATTCCCTGTTTCATTTCATTTATATAGCGACTGGCAGTGAGTGATTTTAAAAATAAAAATATTCAGGGAAAAAAAATGGAAACTCAAACCTACTCTTCCCTTCAAAGCTCAGAAAGCAAAATGATCCATTAACTCATGACCCCCAGGAATGAGATTTTAGATTTACATTCCCACTTGGATATAGGTCTAAAATATGAGGCAATCTCTTTTTTTCAGATCTTTGACCACAAATTTTAATTTGTGGCATTTTCAGTACTTCCCACTAAAAACAAATCCATGGAAGATTCAAAAGGACCTTGCCTTTGGAGGTTACAGCTGATTTATGAGGATGAGATGGAAAGTTTGTTCCGAGGTAGTAAAGCAATAATTTTAAAGTTAATATTCTACAGTTTATTCATTGCCAGCATGGCCACAGGACATGAGGCCAACAGGATTATCTCAAAGTACAGTGCTCACATATCCAGGCCAATTGTGAAAACAGGGTTTTAGTTTAACAGGTTTCATAGTGGTGGCTGACTTAGCCTGGCAAATTGTGATTCCTTGAGGTTTGTTTTCTTTTGTCCTTCTCACCCATCTAGTACAACTGACCAAAACCTAGACCAATGAGGCTCCTCACACAATTTCTTTTTAAGTGACTTCTACTTGCTTAGCACCGTACTAGCAGTGATGAAGGGATATGAGAAACAAGATGTGTTCCTGCCTTTTAGGAGCCTCTAATTTGTATGGGAAGTGTCTTAGTTTCCTAGGACTGACATAACAAAGTACCACAAACTGGGTGGCTTAAAACAATGGAAATTATTCTCTGGCAGTTTGGGAGGCTAAAAGGCTAAAATCAAGGTTTTGGTGGAACCATGCTCCCTCTGAAACCTGTAGGGGAGAATCCTTCTTTGCCTCTTCCTAATTCCTGGTGATTTGTGGCAATCCTAAGCATTCCTCAGTGTGTAGCTGCAGCGCTTGTCACTGGTGTTTCCCCTTATGTCTCTATTGGTGTCTCTTCTCCCCTTCTTATGAGAACACCAGTCAGATTGGATTAAGAGCACACCCTACTCCAACATGACATTATCTTATCCAATGCCACTTGCAGTGATCCTAATTTCTAAATTCACATTTTGAGGCCCTGGGAGTAAGGACTTCCACGTATCTTTTGGGAGGACACAATTCAAAGCATAACAAGGAGAAAAGACTTAGAGAGTATATTGAGTTGAACTGTGTCCACCTAAAAATATGTTCAAGTCTTAATCCTTAGTACCTGTAAATGTGTCTTTATTTAGAAATAGGATCTTGTGATGAAATCATACTGGATTTAGGGTAAGCCGTAAATCCAGGGACTAGTGTCCTTATAAGAAGAGGAGACAGAGACATACACAGAGGGAAGATAGCCATATGAAGACAGAAGCAGAGGTTGAAGTGATGCAGCCACAAGCCTAGGCATGCCGAGGATTGCTAGAAGCCACCAGAAGCTGGGAAGAGGCGAGGAAGCATTCTCCCCTAGAGCCTTCCAAGGGGGCGTGGTCCTGCCACAGCCTGATTTCAGACTTCTAGCCTCAGGAACTGTGAGACAATAGATTTCTGTTGTTTTAAGCCCCCCAGCTTGTGGTGCTATGTCGTGGTAGCCTTGGGACACTAATACAGGCAGTGTTGGTTTCCTAGCTGCTAAAACAAATATCATGCAGTGGGTTGGCTTAAAAAAGGGGAATTTATTGGCTCATGGTTTTGAAGCTAGGAGAAGTACAAAATCGAGGTGTCAGCAAGACAATGCTTTCTTCCCCCAGATTGTGGTGTTCTGGGGCTGGCTGCCCATGGTCCTTGGTCCTGGGCTTCTCTGTCACACAGCAATACACATACTGGCCTCCCCTGGCTTCTCTCCATCTGACTTTCACTCTGCCTGTAAAGGACTCTAGTAATCCGGCTTAAAGTCCATCCTGATTCAGTTGGGACACTTCAACTGAAGTAATACCTTGAAGAGATCTTATTTACAGTGGATCCACACCACCAAAATGCAGACCAAGACCAGAAACATGCTCAAACTGAGGTACACAATTCAATCCATGACACAGGCTGAGGATACTAGTGTCTGTTATGGAGTCAGAAGGGTTGACATAGTATTGCTAAGGGAGCAGAGTAAGGAAGAGATTGGCTTCTTAGAAGCACCATTAGAACACGAGAAACCACACAAGAAACTTTCCCTGGGACACCCAAATGGTCCTCAGGTTGTGTGGGAGAGAAAGCTAGATGAGGAGATTGGAAAGCCAGCAGCCAGAGGCGGCCCAACTCAGCTTAGTGCTGCTCTTCCTGCCCACCCTGCTCCTGAAGTGGGTACCAGAAGATAACTGAAGGAAACACCTGGAATTTATGGTATATGTCTGTGAGTATGTAAGGGAGTAAGTGGGAGAGGGAGGGTCCAAATATATCGTCAGGATCATTGACAGTGTGTGGTGAGGCTATAGAGCTCCATTTTCTGGCAGTTGACCCAGAGCTACTCACCTTGCTATTTGCATTTACATGACGTCCAAGTGTAATCTCAGGAAAATAAACTGTGTTATGAGCTAAAGAATCATGTGGCTTTTTTTCCTGCTTGGATTTTAACAGATATTCTAGGACAAACAGTCACGGCTACCATCAAAGGATGAATCTAAAGGACTAAATTGCCTGGAGTAATTTACAGAAAGTATTTGAAATTTTGGGTGTGATTAGAAAGAAGAACCAAAGTGGAACACCTACTACATTTCCAACAACTTTTGAGACCATTTTTGCCTGGTTGGTGTTTGAAAGCAAAACCATTCTTTCTGTTTTGGGGAAAAATGTTTGATTCTGCTTCTCCGCTTGCATTTGACAGCATTAAAAACAAATGGGGATGCAGTTGTTGTTTTGATTCTACACTGCCCCCACCTTTTCTGTTTTGTTTGATTTTTCAGATCACACACACAGAGAACTGAATGTTTCATAAGAGGTCATAGTCTTATCAGTTCTATAGTTGGCAGAAGACTTGATCTTTGACCACCTGCCTCTCCCTAGTATTGCATTGTGGGAAGAAGCTCCCCCATCCCTTAATGAGGGATAGTGTAAGACCCCATGAGATTTGTCATTTAAAACATAGCTAGTTTAAGTCTAATTGGCTTGACACCTGCCTTCTTCATACTTTGTCTAAGGACATCGAACACCATAATCATCTGTAAAGAGCCTATGCTGCCGAATCTTTCCAGCGCCTCGTGCCGGTAGAACCAGGCCCAGGCCACAGGTCTGCACCACCACTGGGGGATGGAGGGGAAGAACCTGGAGGAGCCCTGAGGGGGACGCCAGAGCTCCTGTGCTCCTGCTGGGTACGTCCATATTCACTCCCTGTTTTCTCCCCCTCCCTGACAAATTCAGTGCAAAGGTCCTGCCTGCCCCTAAAATATCTGAAACAAAACATGAATTTTTAAAATTTTGTCAACCTGTTAACTATTGAGTTTCACCCAATAATGAAATTATGAAACACTAAACTTGTATTTGCTCAATGTATGTATTCATTTGTTCACTGAATTTTTCCCAGCACACAGACCATTTGGCTGTCAGCTTCTTCTCTTTTGGAAAACCCACATTTATGAGTTTTCAGGAATGTCCGGGGAGCCTAAGATTAACTTTATATGGAGTCAGTGAAGCCCCCCACTATTAGAGGCCATGCTTCCACCAGAGCAGTGGATAGGGTGAGGGGAGGAGGGGAAGAAGGGAGTGGGCAGGTGTTCTAGAAGTTCTAGATTCTGTCATTTTTTGGCAGATTCTAGCTTTGTTGTATGCTTTGTAGGCTTTCAGATACAGTAAAGATAATAGGTATTAAATATGAGAAGAACAAAAGCAACTTTAAGGGAAAATTTTCATGAACTTTTTGATGCTAGCAAAAAAATTATTATGCACAAACAAAGCATACATTATAGTTATTCCCTGTATATATGTGCTTTATTTTCCCTCTAGAGTCCTTTACAGGCAGAATGAAAGTCAGCATTTACCATTTATCATATTATTCATATATACCTGTATTTTTCCTTAAAATGTACAAAAATTTTCTATGGGTTTCTTTTTAGATGTGAAACTCAGTTTAGAAGATTCTGAAAAAACTTTCAAGTTGTTTCTGTAGTTGAGTTAGCTTTGCTCGTTTTACGGTGTATTTATACATTTGTTTATTTTTATGTTTTATAAAAAGGCCCTATCATTTTAATAGTTACCCCTGGGTACATGGACAATGGTGTTCAAACCTTCCCCTACAGCAAAACACCATTATAGCAATAACAAAAAATACAAATCCACTGAACACCAGCCCAGAACAATATTCCCCCAACTATTTGGGGACAATAAACCAAAAAGGGGTATTTTTCATCATGCCCAAAATGTCAGCTAACCAGGGCTCTCAGGAGAACAAGAGGAATTTTGGGGTGGAGGGCCCCTTATGGAAGATCCACTGCTTTTGACTCCCCAGAAATGCACTCCAGGATGGAGTCTGAATACTGAGCTCATGCATGCAGAAAGGTCACAGGAATAAAGCAACTTCAAGCCGGTCTACCTAGCATGGGAGCTCTGTAGTCGCATGGAAGACTAGACATAATGTCATCCATTTGAGCTAATAGCCCCTCTTGTCCCAGAAGCTGAAGGCAGAGTACTGTTTTTCTGGTTTGTTTTTGTTATTTTTAAAGGGCCAAAGGAAAGATTGGTGTTTCTTGTAGCAGCATCACAGTACACATTCAAGTACCAGCTTTGCCTTTTACTCGATGTGTGATCTTGGGCAAGTCACTTAACTTTTCTTGAATCTTCAATCTTTTTCCCACCAAAATCAAAGACACTGGTGGCAAATTCACTGAGTTGCAAAGAAAATTAAATGGAATAACACATGTGAAAGCACTGCTTTCATATATTAAAAAGTGCTCTGTAAATGACTATATTGTTATCTGGAGTTTTTCTTGAGCCAGAATTACCAGAAATAATTGCCAGGACTCTCTCCTTGCCTTTACTTGGGACCACAAAGCCTTTGCCAATGGTGAGTTGGATTTAAGTGAACATCCAAATACCCTGAGAAAGGAAGGGTAGCCTGGTCCAAGGGTGGGGCCCCATGTTGCACCCTATCTGACAGTTCAGGAGCACAGAAATGAAAATTGAGTCTCTCGGGAATGCAAAGGGGGTTCTGGTAGAACTTGGGGTCAGAGAGAGAGAGTAATGGGGTAAAAGAAAAGGGCATGGGTATGTTTAATTGACTTTTGCCAGGCATGTCAAGAAGTATAGAGTGATGGTGATAAGCAGGGAGTCTAGAGCCTGCTGACCTGGGCTCTTCTTACCAGTGACACTTACCTACTACCTTTTATGTCACCTCTCAGTGCCTCAGGGCCCATGTCTATAGAATGGGGAGACATGCATTGTACAGCATTGGAGTGTGTACTAAATGGGTGAATGTGTGTAAAGTGCATAGAACAGTGCTCAGTATGCTGGGTACTGGTACTAGAGAGAGACAACAGAGTCCTCCTAACCCAGTGACTGAGTGAGGCCCACGTCTGGCCTCACCACTTACTGGATATATGACCTTGGGAAGTTCCCTTCCTCTATGCCTCAGTTTATTGGTCTGTAAAATGGGGATGGTAATGATACCTACTTCTTTGGGTTATTATTATGATTCAATGAGTTAAATAAACATAAAGTACTTAGAACAGTGTCTGGCATATAGCATATATTTGATGATATAATTATTGTTATTTTTACTATTGTTATTTAAGGCAAGCTGCCCCTTCCCTTTCCTTCCAGCTCAAAAATGTAGATTATCCCACAGCCAACCTGAAGAGTAAGTTACCAGTATTATTGGTCATGGCTATGTCATACTTAAGATCTTTAACAATCCTCTATGAAGACACACGTGTGATGCACATTTACCCCTCCCAGCAGGCTATCTCATACCACACCCTCCCTCTCCCTTCAGATATAGTTTCCATTTTTCACTCAGGATTTTTCATTTCCTTTAGCTTGTCTACTTGTGTCCTTTCTCTTCCTTCTTGGTCTTGAGTGTAACCAAGGGTTCTGAGTCCTGTAGATCCTCAGGGGGAGTCTCACGCTGGTTGGACAAGGGCTGCTATTGGTCTGGGTGGATAGGTGGGTGAATAGACACAATGGTGTTTGGTTCCTGATTTTTATAAAATCAATAGGGAATGAACATTTAAGCATGAAAATGATTGAATTCTATAAGAAAATAAAACTATAGACCAATATCCCTTATGAACATAGATGCATAAATGCTCAACAAAAAATGCAAATCAAATGCAGCAGTATATTAGAAGGATTATACACCATGACCAAGTGGGCTTTATCCCAGAAATGAAAGGATGGTTCAATATATGAAAATCAATTAATGTAATACACCACATTAATAGAATGAAATGGGAAAAATTCACACACAATCATCTCAATTGGTACAGAAAAAACATTTCACAAAATTCAACACTCAATAAAACTCAATGATAAAACAATCAATCAACTAGGAATAGAAGGGAATGTATTGAACATGATAAAATCATATATGAAAAACTCACAGTTAACTTCATACTCAACAGTGAAAGACTGAAAGCTTTCCTCCAGAAATCGGGAACAAGACAAGGGTGTCTGTTCTTGTCACTTCTATTAAGCACTTCTATTAAGCATAATACTGGAAGTTCTGATTGGAATAATTAGGCAAGAAAAAAAAAGAAATAAAAAGCACCAAATTGGAAAGAAAAGCAAAATGTCTCTATTCACAGAATACATGATCTTATGTCTAAAAAACCCTAAACAATTCAACAAGAAAAATCTGTTAAAGCTAATAAACAAATTCAGCAAAATTGCAAGATACCAATCAACACTCAAAAATCAGTTGTATTTCTATATACTAGTAACGAACTAGAAAAGTAAGAAAACAATTCCATTTACCATAGTATCAAAAAGAATAAACTACTTAGGAATGAATTTAATCAAAGAGGTACAAGATTTGTATGCTGAAAACTACAAAACATTGTTGAAAGAAATTAAACCTAAATAAATGGAAAGGCAGTCAGTGTTCATGGGTTGGAAAACTTGATATTATTAAAATGGTAATGCTACCTAAAGTGATATACAGATTCAAAGAAATCCCTATCAGAATCTCAATGATGCTTTTTGCAGAAATGGAAAAACCCATCCTAAAATTTATATGGACTCTTAAGAAACCCAGAATAGGCCAAACAATCTTGAAAAGGAAAAATAAAAGTTGGAGGATTCACACTTCCTGATTTTAAAATTTGCTACAAAACAGCAGTAGCCAAAACAATGTGGTACTAACATATGCATAGACATAAAGACCAAAGAAATAGAACTGACCATCTAGAAGTAAACCCTCATATTCATGGTCACTTGATTTTCAATAATGGTAATGCCATTCAATGGAGAAAGACCACTCTATTCAACAAGGATGCCAGTAAACTGTATATCTACACGCAAAGAATGAAACTGGACATGTACCTTACACCACAAACAAAACTTAACCCAAAATGTATCAAAAGCATAAATTTAAGAGCTAAAACTATAAAACTCTTAGAAGAAACATATGGACAAATCTTCATGACCTTTGAGTTGCAGTGGTTTCTTTCTTAAATATGACATCAAAGAAAACAAAAAATAACCTGTACTTCATTAAAATTAAAAACTTTTGTGCATCAAAGGAACTATCAAGAAAGTGAAAAGACAACCCACAGACTGGAAAAACATATTTGCAAATTATATATCTAATAAGGGTTTAATATACAGAATGTATCAGAAACTCCTGCAACTCAATATCACAAAGACAGAAACTCAATTTATAAATGGGCAAAGGACTTGGATATGCAATTTTCCAAAGAAGATACACAAGTGACCAATAGGCACATATAAGATGCTTAAAATCATTAGCCATTAGGGAAAGGCAAATCAAAACCACAATGAAATACCATTTAACACCCACAAGGATGGCTGTTATTAAAAAACTGGAAAATAGCAGTGTTGGAAAGGATGTGGAGAAATAGGAACATTTGGTTATTGTTGGTGGGAATGTAAAATGGTGCAATGGCTGTGGAAAGGTTTGGTGGTTCCACAGAAAGTTAATTATGTAATTACCATATGGTCCAGTGTGGTGCTTTTGAAGCTATATGTACCCCACAAAAATATGTTCTTAGATCTAATCCATTCCTGTGGGTGTGAACCCATTGTAAGTAGAACTTTTTGATGAGATTGCATTAGTTAAGGTGTGGCCCACCTCAATCAGGACGGATCTTAACCCTATTACTGGAGTCCTTTCAGACAAAGCCAGAGAGAGTAGCCAGAAGGTGAACATCGGTGGAAACTAGAAGAGAAGGGAGAGACCAGGAAACACCACTATGTGTGTTGCCATGTGACAAGCTAAGGACAAAGGATCACCAGAGCCAGTCCCCAAACACCAGTCTT
>PVKY010004898.1:0-18406 GCA_004027775.1 Bradypus variegatus
ACAGAGCCTGGCAACTGGTAGGTTTTTAGTAAATCAGAACTATTACCATCATGCTGTGCCAACATCCTCTCCCATTTTTCTAGTAAAATTCTGTCCTTTAAACTAAACAACATAAATCATTCTGGCAAAATTCCAAAAAGATGTTTATTAAGAATGTACAATATTTAAAGTATTCCCAACTTAGATTTTTTCTTGTAACTCATATTAACATATGAAGAGAGAAAAGAACAAAGCTGCAGCAGCAGCAACAATCACCAAACTGGCAACACTTGACTGTAAAGTATTAGGGTATACTCAACTTTCCAAGTGGGCTACAATCTAAAAAGGTGTGGATTTCATTCTATCCTAGCAATCTCAGTTTTCCTTTCCCTTAATCTAGATCCTAAGAAAATGCTATAAAGATCTGAAAACACTCCTCAAGCTATTTCGATGTACAAACAGTATCAAGTGTGGACAAACTCCATAACTTTCTAAAGACTTAGTTTTCAAAATCGTGAAAATAGTGTAATTACCCAAAACAAAAAACAAAAAAAAAACATTGCTTCCAACAAACACAAATAACTCCTTTAAACAAAATTAATACATAAAATATATCACATTAAATTCATTTCCCCTTTCTCAATAGAAATAAACAAGAAAGTTTATACAGACTTTTTGAGCAACTTACAATAATAATGTAGTCAGAAAACACTTAGCAGAGTAACATAGCCAAAAAAAAAGGGCCAAATATGCAACAAAACTGAATTTTAGATAACTAGACTAGATCAAGTCAAACAAATCCACTGCAGAAACGCCCAATTTTTTGCAAACTAATGTGTAAATCAAGTTTCTGTTGAAAACGTAAGGCAAAAACATTTATTTTGAAATTGAGAAATCAAAATTTTTTTTAATTCAAACTAATTTAATTTCCTATTTACAAACAAGTATGGTATCACTAACAAAGTAGCAGTTTGAAATCTGAATGCTGCTGGTATAATTTAACAAGTTACCAACCTAGCAACACTTGATTATAAGACTTTAGAGTATATCCAAGTTTTCTTTATTGGGGGTGGGAGCTTAGGAAAAAAAGAGCCAACACTAGAAAAGATGAGAAAGCAGAAGCAATTTCAAAAAAGCAAATACTAACTCTCCTTTGTATTTAGCAATCTTTTCTTCATTCCTAATTTAAGAGAACAATTAGGAAATTATATCCCCTTTACTTTTTTTCCATTTAGTGATTTTCACATTTCTCAGAACTTCTAAAATTTTCATATGCACATTATCAAAATAAATCCTTCAGCACCGATTTAGCAATGAATGTAAAGGTTTTGACCCTCCCACTATCATCACCAAAAAAAGCCATCAGATACTTGATCAAGAATTGTTGTCTATGAATGGTTAAACAAACAGTGTATATTCATATCAGCAATAAAAAGTAACGAATGCTGATACACGCAACTTGGATGAATCTCAAGGAAATTATGCTGATTAAAAAAAAAGGAAATCCTAAAAAGTTATATAGTTTTATTCCTTTTATAAAACACTCTTGAAATGCCAAAACTATACAAATAGACTGCGGATTAGTGGCTGCCAGAGGTTGAGGGGAGAAGGGATGGGAAGGAGATGGGTGTGGTTCTAAAGGGACAACAGGAGGGATCCTTGGACTGATGGAACTGTACAGCATCTTGACCCTAGTGGTGGATGCAGTATCTACACTTGTGATAACACTGCAAAGAACTAAACACACACATACATGTGAGTACAAGTTAAACTGGGGAACTGAATCAATGTTGTTATACTGACCTATCATTTTGCAAGGCATTAACACTAGGGAAAACTAGGTAAAGATCATAAAGGATCTATTGTTTCTTTCTCTCTTTTTTTTAACGATATCTGTCCTTTTCTGTCTCACTTATGTCCTTCAAAAACTTTTGGTGTAAAAGGGGGATGTGAAATGAAACGAAATAAAGCTTCAGTGGCTGAGAGATTTCAAATGGAGTCAAGAGGTCACTCTAGTGAACATTTTTACGCACTACATAGATAACACTTTTGAGGTTTTAATATATTGGAATAGCTAGAAGTAAATACCTGAAACTACCAAACTCCAACCCAGTAGCCTCAACTCTTGGAGACGACTGTGTAACAACGCAGCTTACAAGGGGTGACAGCATGATTGTGAAAACCCTATGGATCACACTCCCTTTATCCAGTGTATGGATGGATGAGTAGAAAAATGGGGACAAAAACTAAATGAAAAATAGGGTGGGATGGGGGGGATGATCTGGGTGTTCTTTTTTAGTTTTACTTCTTATTGTTATTCTGATTCTTCCTAGTATAAGGAAAATGTTGAAAAATGGATTGGGGTGATAAATGCACGACGATATAATGGTACTGTGAACAGCTGACTGTACACCAGGGATGACTGTATGATATGTGAATATATCGCAATAAAACTGAATTTTAAAAAATTAAGTCAGAAAGTCCCTGTCCTAAATTAATTAACATACTTGTGATAACAGTGGGCATGGCTGATTTTTTAAGTCATGGTCAACTGTTAGTAGGGCACATGGAACTAGACAAGGAGAAAATAAATTAAGAAAATGTATATGATAGTTAGATGGATAGATCATGGCTTCTAGGATATTAAGGAATGGAAATGAAGCCAGGAGGGGGCTAATGGGCTTGGAAAATAGAGAAATGTCAACAATCCAAAAATAAAATGATATCAGTGAGTAGTTTGGGGACTAAGAAAGTGAAAGAAATTTACAATTACAAAAAAAAAAACTTTGGGTGTAAATGACTTCATTTCCAAATTTAGTGAAGAGTTGTCTTTTTTTTTTAAATCATATTTTTTATTGTAGAGTATAACATATATACATAGAGGTGATAGCTTTCCAAGTGCAACTTAACAAATAGCTAGAAAGCAAATTTCAAATAATGTTACAGGTTACAGTTTCACAGTTTTAGTTATTTCCTTATTGTGAAATGTAACATATATACAAAAAGATGCTATCTTTCAAAGTATGACTTAACAAGTAGCTATATAGGAAATTTCCAAAAATGTTATGACTTACAGCACCATGGTTATTTCCTTATTGTGAAATACAACATGTATACAAAAAGGTGATGACCTTCAAACTACAATTTAACAAGTAGCTATAGAACAAATTTCAAAGGATGCTATGAATTACAGTTCCACCATTTCAATTCTTTCCTTCTAGCTATTCTAATACCTTTGCAACTAAAAAAAAGAAAATTTATAGAGATTCAGGATTCATAATCCTTTGTTAAATTCCATCTTGTCTGCTGCTGTCCCTTCCGCTAGTCCAATCACTTTCCTGAACTTCAGGGATGTCAGGCAATGACCACCCTAACTTGTTCATGTTGAAAAGGAGTGTCAACTTTATGAGAAAAGGGGACACATCTGGTTGATGTTCTTGAAAAGGCTATTGCCTCTGGGTTTGGGGACTTAGCTGGCACAGGAGTTCTCTGAAGGATTTAAATTTCTAAAGAATAAACTTAGTGAGTGAAACTTTTTAAGAGTCTCAGATAGGGATCTGGGTATTTTTTTATGGTATGGGGGACTACTGTTGATTTGGGTTTACCATACTGTGGTCATTTGGCATAGCTAGCTGAAGCTTGCATAGGAGTAACCTCCAGGACAGCTTCTTGACTCTAGTTGAAGTCTCTTAGCCACTGAAACCTTATCTTGTTGCCTTTCTTTCCCCATTTTTGGTTAAAAAGGCATTCTCAATCCCTCGATGGCAGGATTAGGCACATTCTCGGAATCTGTGTCCCACTGGCTCATTCACCTTGAGGGTTCTGTCCCACGTCTGGGGTTTCTACTGTTTCTCACAACTACATGTGAATTTACAATCTCAAAATTAACTGGGAACATCGTGGGACTGAGTGTATCTTTTTGAACAAAAGGGGGATGCAAAATGAGATGAAATAGAGTCGGTGGCTGAGAGATCTCAAATGGAGTCGAGAGGTCACTCTGGTGGACATTCTTATGCACTATACAGATAACAGCTCTTAGGTTTTAATGTATTGCAACGGCTAGAAGTAAATACCTGAAACTACCAAACTCCAACCCAGCAGTCTGGACTCCTGAAGATGATTATATAATAATGTAGATTGCAAGGGGTGATAGTGTGATTGTGAAAACCTTGTAGATCACACCCCCTTTATTTAGTGTATGGATGGATAAGTGGAAAGATGGGGATAAAAACTAAATGACAAATGGTATGGGATGGGGGGATGGTCTGGGTGTTCTTTTTCCATTTTTATTTTTTATATTCTTGTTCTGATTCTTTCTGACGTAGGGAAAATGTTCAGAAATAGATTGTGGTGATGAACGCATAACTACATGATCATACTGTGAATGGCTGACTGTATACCATGGATGATTGTACGTTATGTGATTGTGTTCGAATAAAACTGAATAAAAAAAATTAAAAAAAAAATTAACTGGGAAAATGTGAACATGAACTGGGTATTAGGAAATGTTAATGTTAATGGTCTTACACAGAATTCCTTATTCTTAGGAAATGCTTGCTGAAGTATTTAGAGATGCAGTATTTATGACCACAAGTTACTTGTAAATATTTTATATATTTGGAGAGGGAAAGCAAATATGAAATATAAAATGTTAACTACTTACTCCTTGCACTCTTCTCAACTTTTCAGCTTGAATTTTTTCAAAATAAAAGATTGGGAGAGGGATTAAAGATAAATTGCTATCCTAAAAATAGGTTAGTCCTACCTACAAACTAATTAGTCCTTTAAAAGATTTAAAAAGAAATAAACTACTCTAGCAAAATTATGCTATAGGCCCACCTACACTCCAATTAGTCTTAAAATTAAAAAGTAACAATAAGAATTCCAGGTGATAAAGAATTATACAGTATTGCATGTAACTTTCTAATATCTTTTTCAACATGAACTGACTAGATCCGTAAGGTATATGATAATTTTGTAATATCAAAGTTGGTTCAGCACAGATTACTCTCCCTATTTCTAGAAAAACTGGATCAGAGGAGTACCTCAGCTTTTCAAGGAAGTGAAATAAATTCTAATTGCAAGAGAAAAAAAAAACACTTGCATACACACACCCCAAATTTTAAAAAGTTTAAGTACAGCAAAAATAGATAATTCTTTCATAATGAATGTTTGAAAGAAAGGGGCAATCTACACTATAGATGCCAAACAAAAACGTGCTACAATGTATCAACTATAGCGTCAAGGTTACAAGCCACACTTGACAATGTAAACAGTCTTCCAAACATCATTGCATTTACGGTTTTGAAAAATGCCAACTTCACACATCTGAGAAGTGAGTTTCTGCTAGCGGCCACAACATCCATCTCAAAAGTCCTACATTTTCTTTTCTCTACTGCTAAGTTTCTGCATCAGTGTTACACACTTCAGAATAGAAGTCTGTCTAGAACGTCTCGACTAAAGGCTACCTTTTCACATCACACAGGACGGTCCCCTCGCAATGGGTCCCTCTTCTCAAGGAGGATGATGATGGAGTGGGGCGGTTTCCCGCTCGGCAACTACGAAATGACTCTTCCCTACCCTAGAAAGGAGGGAACAAGAGAAGCCAGGAAGGCTGCAGACTCAAATATGCAACTGATTAAAACAAGGCAGCCGTTGAGAAAGCTTCCTTACTCCACTAGACTCCCTCCTTCTTCCCCTCCTCCAGGTCATTTAGGGACCCCCAGGACGGGCGGGGACAGGTGAATTCCAAGAGGGAAGGAAGAGGGAGGGACAGACGACGGAGGGAGAGCCGTGGTTAAGCAATGAATGAGCCGTGATGCATCGGCACCACCTGTTCCTTTCACGGGTGCCACCCAAGCCTGCAGGTGAGCGTTCCCGCACTACCCATACCGCGACTCCAGCCCGCGTTGCCCATTTCTCACCTAAAAGCCGGGCCTCGCCTCCCTTCGCTCGGGGCCGGAAAAAAACGGCAGTCAAAGCGCCGGCAGAAGAGGGCCTAGTCCGGAACCAGGGCCTCCGAAGCGTGGGGAAAGCGGGGGGAAGCCTGTGGTGTGCGGTGCGCGGGGCGAACTGGAAGCCACAGCGGGGGGACAAGGGAGTGAATTCCGCCTGACCAGGAGTACGAAAGCAGGGTCCCGGACGGGGGTGGCTCGGTGCCCGCCAGAGACCGAGGTTAGGACTGACAGGCCCGAGTACGGGCTAAATCCTCCGCGGTGCTTGCCGGGACTCTCACACTTACCAAGATCCTCTTGAAGAGCGCGTTCTCCTTGGGCGGGAGGCTTACGGCCGGCATCGTTCCGGCTCCTCCCGCTGTTCCCTCCACCACCCGGCTCGGTCAGCCTGTTTGTCCGACCGCCGCCGCCGCCGCCGTTCCCCGGCTAATTCAGCCTTGAATATCCCGACCTGCCGCGGCTACCAGGCCTAGGGTGTTCGCCGCGTCGCCCTACCTGGACACCCTTTTCCCCTCGTTGTCTTTTTTCCTTTCTCACTTAACGCTGCCGCCGCCTCCCCCCAACGGGTCTCCGTCGGCGGTTCACGTGGTAACTGAACAGACCGACAGAGCAGCCAAAATGGCGGCCGCGGAGGGCTTTCCCAGCCGGGTCACACCTTCTAGCACGCAGGCGCGATGACCTCCTTTCCCCACCTCTTCTGTCCTGGAGCTTGTCGGGAATCCTAGAGACTGGCCAGTCGGTCGAGGCCGTGAGGATGACGGCAGGTTTCACCTGTCCTTTACGATCTCTGTTTTGGAAGCGCCGGCTAGCGAGGGGGCGAGCGAGGAGCGAACGGCCAACTCTGCTTCCAATTGCGTCCATCAAAAATAGACTTTCTGCACTTACCTGCTAGGATGACTTTTCATTCATTGGGTTTACTCTCCCAGACTGTGTGATCACAGCGTGAGCCGTAAGTGCTGAAGTACTGGTGTTTAAGAAGCAGTGTGGTTGTTCATAGTGGAAGTGCCTAATTAAAAAGCAGAGGCGCAGTGGAAATGGAAAAGGCTTCTCCGTAGTGGGGTCTTGTAAACAGATAGGGAGATGAGGGGACTTAATAGAGTTTGAATAGCATGAAAGAGGTTGACCAATTAAATAGGCCAGACTGGGGTATAGGTGACGACAAATATTGCTTAAGATGAGCCTGGAGAGGTAGGTAGCCAGATCCGACGTGCCATATTTGCTCTGCGAAAAGACCCTCTGAAGTTGACGGAGTGTATGAGGCACTTTGGAACAGTGGAGAGTTCAGGGTCATTGACTCCCCTAGAGCTGGCCTTAAGTTAATACTTCATATTGTGACTCGTTGAACTCCCCATTACCAGAAATCCTCAAACCTTAGAAGCCGATGAATATCTGGTAAGGATACTAGAGAGAATGACTGCAGTGGACAAGGTCAGACAGACTAGAAACCGAATAAGGTCCCTTCCACTCTGATTCTGTTAAGCAGTGTGTATATGTCATTTCATTAACCATCGACAGTAAAATTTTATCAAAGTGGCATTCGGTTGATGATCCAAATTTTTTCATGGATGTCAGCCATTTTTACCCTTGGTTTTTGATCATCTCTCTCCAAATCAATTTGAACTGTAGCATTCTTTGCATCATGATCAATAAACAATATACTCGTGGTTTTGCTTTTTTTAAAAAAAAATTTATATGGATATAGTTTTCAGT
This sequence comes from Bradypus variegatus, assembly GCA_004027775.1. NCBI lineage: Eukaryota > Metazoa > Chordata > Mammalia > Pilosa > Bradypodidae > Bradypus > Bradypus variegatus. Next base: position 7,644 of record PVKY010004898.1, read on the forward strand.
TCGTTCTTCTTTAACCTTCCCTGGGTGGTGTGAGTTGAATAAGACCGTTCCCATTGGGAATAATCTGTTAATAAAATTCGGATTTTCTAGCTACTGTTTCAAATGCCCTCTCCCTTTGCCTGGGTCATATAGATAAGGTTGTATCATTCAAATCCTGGAAATTCCCTTAACTCTGTGATTTCAAAAATTTCACTTAAAAAATTGAATCTATAAAAACCCTGATTGAGTTCTGGAATATGACCAGTTTTTTAACATTAATTTTTAAAAATGAAACTAAGAACAACTTACAATAAATAAAAATAGTTGTTATTTAGTAATAATCTGCAAACTTCATTAGCCCCAAGAAATCTTTCGATCAAATTATCTGAACTATTGAATGAAAACTAAACAAATTTTCCAATTATACATGATAATTTTAGCTTTTAGCTTAGCTACCTTGGGTTTCCAAATCTCTGGCTTCATATCCCAAAATCCCTACAATATCGTTTGCTATGGTTTTCTAAACTTCTCCTGTAAATAGTAGAAAAATTTCCCTTTTGGGGGAAGGGCATTTCTGATCTTTGAAACAAATAGTGGTTTCCACTAGAAGCTGAGTACCTGATTAGATGAGCCAGTAATACAGTTTGGCAAATGTTACACTCTTTTTCACTGAAAACAAATAAACAGCCATTTTTAGGACTCAGTCAAAACTAGTCTGATTCAACATTTATCTGATTCATATCCTAGTTAAAATGCAGTTACAGGTAGCATCAGTCTCACCACACAGTCCAGGGACTGGATAGCCTGAATTCAATAAAGTATCTAATCTGATCACCACTATTTGACAAATGGAGATCCTGTTTAACATGAATTGTACTGTGAATGACAGCTATGCAGGAAGTTATAATGATAATGATCATGATGGTTAGTTCATTTATCTTATTCCATGTATTTACATGTCACTATTGTCAAAATGCCTCCTCCAAAAAATTTTACCTAAAAAAAAATCATTTACCTTGCAAAATTTAACTGTACAAAAGGGAGATACAGAGTGTGATTTCTCCACTGAAAACTGAACTTCATATATGTAAAATGTTATCTATTGACACTTTTACTTCTTAATTATTAAATATTTAAATGTTATAAAAAATATATAAAAGAAGTCTATGTATTTGCTACCCAGATTTAACAAATATTTACATTTTGCTATTGCTTCTGGTCTTTTTTGTTTGTTTTTCCAAATAAAACCTCACAAATACATCCCAAGCTCCATCCCTCTCCAGTTCCTGAATTTGATTTGTAGTATTCATGTGCATCAAAAATCAATAAATGATATATGTAGTGATTTTGCATTTTAAAAATTTTACATAGGTATAATACTGTTTTCAACTCTTGCTCTTCTTTAACCCTCCCTGGGAGGTACGAATTGAGTAAGATTTCCCAGTGGGAAAATATGAAACTAAAACTGTCTCCCTTTGCCTAGGTCATAAATAAAGCTTTAGCATTAAGTATCTTGGAGATATTTAAATGAATGCCATGAAGCAACTTTCACTAAAATGTCATGGCTATTAGTTCCTGGTTGGAATTGCTTAGCAGGATTCTTTCCACAATGGATTTCACCTACAGCTGCCCACTGCAAGTATAGGGTTCCATCAGCTCTAACATACTGAGAGAAAATGCACTTACACTTCATCAGTTTCCCAAAATACACACTATTAAAGGATACAGGAACCAAAACTCTGAAAAAGAACAACACAATGTTTCCCAACAGCAGAAATGAAATTAGTAATTTGCTAACTGACTAAATGTGGCTTCTGTTCCAACTTGTCGGATACTAGCAAAAGCTTTGTCAGGACAAGCGTCCAAGGAACGGTGTAGAAAAGATATACAACTGACATGTTGCTGAATGAATAAGAAGCCAGGCAGCTGGGAACCAAAACCACTGACTCAGAGCATTAGTTGGGTGGTTTACTTACTTGAACATGAGTGCTAGAGGTTCAAAACTAGGTTACAAAACTAAAAAGTGACTCACAAGTAAGCAATCAATTCAGCCAACAGTTGCATGTAAAAATGAGCCAGAAGACATAGTACAGTTACTTTATTCTTTAATTGATAATATTGGGTTTAAAAAAAAACATTTTAAATAATATTTTAAAAATATAGAGCAGGGCAGTGTGATTGTGAAAACCTTGTGGATCACACCCCCTTTATCTAGTGTATGGATGGATGAGTAGAAAAATGGGGATAAAAACTAAATGACAAATAGGGTGGGATGGGGGGGATGGTTTGGGTGTTCTTTTTTCACTTTTATTTTTTATTCTTATTCTGATTCTTTGTGATGTAAGGAAAATGTTCAGAAATAGATTGTGGTGATGAACGCATAACTATATGATCATACTGTGAACAGTTGATCGTATACCATGGATGATTGTATGGTATGTGAATATATTTCAATAAAACTGAATTTTAAAAAAATGAATTAGAAATGAAACATAGGTTATATTAGTTAATATTTATGAGTTTGAAAAGTGTAAGATTTGAAATAAACATCAGTAAAAAATAAATTAGAAAAAAATATTTTCAAAAAGTGATTGTTATATTAAATATAAATTAAAAATGTAAAAAAATATATAGAGCAGGGGAAAGAATTGCTAACATTTATTTTGCTCTTCAAATTAACCTAAATGGCTTTAATTTTAAAGGATTAAAATTTAATATATTTTATTTATGTCTATTTTTACATGGAGAGAGAGACTGAATTGAAAATTAAAAATCTGGCTTAACTGTGCAAAGATAAAACATGTTAGTACAATGTCTTTGATAGGCAAAACAATTTGTTTACTACTACCAGGCATTTTCTAAGATTCCCAAAAGACCCTATAAAATAGGTTTTGTGTCACATATGTAAAACAGGCATAGACAGGTTAAGTATGCCTGAAAATCATACAACTAAAGAGTGGTAAGCAGGAGTGATGCTTTGAACTTGGCAGTTTGAACTCCGCTTTATACCACATGGCTTCAGGAACCGTCCCGGCACGTTTGGTAGGCTAATGAGTATCCTTGTTCTGGGAATAGAAGCCTTCAGCAGGAATGCCATCTCCCCAACTGTGTGATCTTGGTCGGGTCAGGACACTTTCACTTCTAAAACACGAGGATTCTCTCTTCCTCTCAGGGTTGAAAGGATTCCCTGTGATCATGCCTGTAAACGACTTTGGAAACTATAAGAGGTCTTTACAAATATGCTATCATGAGTGACCTTGGATGAGTAGCTTGATTTCTTTGAGCCACATCTGTAAATTAAGGAGAATGATCTCAACATGTCATGTGGTAGTTGTAAAGAAGAAATGAGGTAAATACATGTAAAATATATGTTAATTCACAGTGCCTGGGACAAGAAAGTCAAACTGATAACTATTCAACAAGACACTTTGTTTTCAGTTTTCTGGTTCATGTGGGAAGATTTTAATAAACCTCTTGAGTGCCCCTAAGGAGGGGGATGTGAAATAAACTCTCAGAGGTCCGAAAAGTGGATAAACTACGGCAGAGGAACTGGGTAACCTGGCCCTAATCGCTATTAGCAGAGTAGACACCCCACGAACGCGGCTGCGGAGCTGGCCAGTCCCGCCTGGCGCACGCTAGGGGGCGCTGAGCCTGGCTCCCGGAGGCGCGGGGACAGTGGGCTTGGGAAGCCGAACACGAGGTGGAACCTGGCCGGGCAAGATGGCGCCGCCGGTGCTGCTGCGTCCCTTTTCCAAGCTGCTGGCCCTGGCCCGGTACCCTAGCGGTCGTGAGTGTCCCTCCTCGCGCGGGCCTACCCGACTCCCCGCCCCCGCCGCCTGCCCCTTCCAGAGCGAGCCCGGTCCGCGAGGATAGGGGACGAAGGCGGCCCGGGTTCGCTCTGCAATGACCTTCTCCCGCCCGCGGCCCGAAGCCCGCTCGTGTTCCCACCACAGACTCTCCGTTCCCCATCACCCGCCGCTGACCCACAACAGAGCGCGCTTGACCCTTCTTGAGACGCAGTGGGGAGACCCTCCCAGAGGCATCTCCTGCACTCCCTTTCCCGGAGTTGTCCGAGGGGCCGCGAGTGGGTGAACTAGGCCGTGCAGGTGTCCTGGAGGCAGGACCCGCCTGGCTCTGCTGGTGGCCCTGGACGAGTTAACTGTTCTCTCTGAACCTCCCTTTCCTTGGCTGTTGAAGGAAGAATTAAATGGGATAACACACATAAATGTTATGTTTTTTCCCAAGAGACAGTAAGTTACAGATTTATATACTCTTGCTGTCCCGTTTCAGCTTCTGCACGGTCAAAGTTCTACGTTCGGGAGCCGCCGCATAACAATCCTGACTGGCTGAAAGTTGGACTGACCTTAGGCACCACCGTCTTTTTGTGGGGCTACGTAAGTATTCTTACTCGCTTATAAAGTGAAGAAGAAAGGCAGAAGGAATGTCAATGTGAGACTGAATATTGTTGGTGCTTCATGAAAAGGACTCCCACAATACTGAATATTTATGTAATTGCTAACATATTGCTCCATAAGGGAAATAATCCCAAGAAACATTAAAATTTCAACAGGTGTAGGGTTTCTGTGTGGGGAGATGAGATGGTTTTAGTAATGGAAGGTAATGAGGGTATTTCAATATTGTGAGTGTGGTTAATCCCACTGAATGAAATGTTTGGGAGTGGTTGAGATAGGAGAGTTTATGTTGTATATATGTTCTTGCAATTAAAAAAAAAAAGAGCAACTAAAGAGATAATGACAATTAAATGATCCTGGACGGGATCTAACAAGAGAGGGGAAAAGGCTCAATAGAACATTATTGGAACATATGAAGAAAATTGGAATATAGACTGTAAGCTTTATATCAATGTTAAATTAGTGTTCAAGGGGCATGATGTATATATACAATTTACACTCAAGTGTTAAGAAAATGGATTGAAAGATAGAAGACAGACAGATGCATAGGTGGATAGATGGATGGATAGAATGATAAGGGAAATGTAGCAAAATGTTAAAATTGGAAGGTCTGGGGGTAGGGTATATTGAAGTTCTCTCTATGGGCTTATATTGTTTTTGTAACTATCCTGTAAGTCTGAATGTATTTCCAAATAAAAAGCTAAAAAGAAATTTATTTTAAAAAAAAGATTTTAATGGCATGGAGAAAGTATTATGAGGCCGAAATTGCTATATCATTCATTGTTCACACCTGTCATTTTAGTGTGATATTGTGAGGAATGGCAATTTGACTAAATTTTAATTACCTTTACTTTATTTCTTGATGATTGAGGCTGGTTGGGGTTTTATGAAAGCACTTTTTCAGATGTCATAAGGACAAACTAGCAATAAAGACACTATACAAATTAAAACCCATTAGACTTCCAAAACATAAGTTTTTAATGTTTGTATTAAATACATTGTTGGAAATTGTACTTTGTGTATAGCACCCTTTTTATGTTTGGATCATTACTGTATATCAAATGCTTTACATGTAAAAAACTCTTCAATAATACTATATGGCAGGTACTATTATTGTTGCCCTTTTACAGAATAAGAAACAAGCTTGGAGAGATTAATTTATTGAACCCAATTCTTACTGACTTCAGAGGCCATCCTGTAGACTACTGTGAAACAGTGCCTCTCTCTTTTTTAAAATAGTCAGCTTAAAGTATCTACATCAGCATTTAAAAATTTTGTTTTGTATCTAATGACTTTGGGTCCTCTCCCATTGCCCCCCGCCTCCACTTAAAGCACTTATTTGGGATTTTCTAATTAAAGTGGCTCATATCTTTGACATGGGACAGTAAGAGATGTTGAAAGTCAGTTGCAACTGCAGCAGTAACTAATAATTTTTAATAATGTTTGTTATAATGAAATTTTATGCAGTAAATGTCATCCTACATCAGGCATCATTACAGTTGCATATTCTTTCAGCTGGTGGTTCTAAGCAGGTGGTTTTCCTTCATGACATCTAATTAATACACATTTAGTTGGGAAGTGGTCATTCACTCACAGCATCACACTTCTAAGGTTAGATGTACAGCATACACCCACCAACTGGCCTGGATCCCATTTCAAGTTCTGCTGTATTATATATTGATTTAACCCTTCTGTGATAAGGCATTCCATTACATTTATTACCCATTGGTTAAAGTAATTTATTTGGCAGAAGTTGAATCCAAACTTTTAAGGATTGCCTTTTCAAATTGGGCATGTTATATTGTTATGAATAAGTCTATATCATTCATGATTTTTGGATTTTAGGATCTCTTGGCTTTTTATTTATAACTAGAATAGTTACAATTATTTTAATCTAGCCTCATTTCTCTTGCAAAATATATGCATTATTAATACCCTCTTCCTCTTCAAGTTGCCAGGAAGCTTGCATTTCTAATTTTAACTGTTCCTTACTTCTAGCTTATCAACCAACATAATGAAGATGTTTTAGAGTATAAAAGAAGAAATGGGTTGAAATAAACTTTTGAAATACTAATATAGTAAGTATATGATTTTATAAAATGAAAAGGTTGTACAGTTTGACATCTTTCTTGATAAATATTTGGTTATTTTATTAGATTTGTTACTTTCTAAGATCCATATTCCTATATTTGACAAATTTATGAATTTTTAATACCTTGGCTCTTAAGCATCTTTAGCATGATCATTTTTAGTCATTACTCTGGCTAGAAGTTCTCAGCACAAAAGAAGTTGGGTCTGAGAATGAAACCAAAATCATATTATTTTCTTAAATCTAGTAGTGTTTCATATTTCCTTCATAGGTAGAATGATGTAAGTTTTAATTATTTGTATGAATTTCTTAATATTTGTTTGACATATCCCACGTTTGACTGTAAATTCCAAAAGGGCAGTAACCCTATCTAATTTATTAATCGTTGTATTCTCAGCAACTCACCCAATGCCTGGCCCATTTAAGAATTTAGTATTCATTGATTAGATGAATGTATAAGAGCAGTAGATTTAAAAATTTTTTTCTGCATGACCATGAAATTATGATAGTCTTTACAACTAGCACCCATTTGGAGAATTCCTGCTAAAACCTAACTGCAGACAAGACAGCATATTTTGAATGGTCCCTGATCTAAAAGAGAGAGCTTATATTATATACGTTGTTCTGTTTGCTGATGCTGCTTAAATGCAAAATACCAGAAATGGATTGGCGCTTTTATAAAGGGGGTTTATTTGGCTAAAAAACTAAACAAATCTATAAGTCTAAAGGCCATAAAAATGTCCAAAACAAGTATACCGTCATCAAAGGAAAGCCAGTGGCATCTGGAACACCTCTTTTGACTGGGAAGGCATGTGGCTGGCATCTGCTTGCTCCCAAGTTGCGTTTCAAAATGACTTTCTCCAAAATGTCAACGTCAGCTTTCAATGGCCATCCTCAAAATGTCTCTCTGATCTGCAGCCATCGTTAGGGATCCACGACTCCAAGCATCTCTGCGTTAAGCCAGCTAGCTTCTGGGTCTGTGCCAGTGTTTTTAAAGGACTCCAGTGATTAAATCAAGACCCACACTGAATGGGCAGGGCCATACCTCCACAGAAATAATTCAGTCAGAGTTATCACCTACAGTTGGGTGGGTCACATCTCCATGGAAACAACTTAATCCAAAGATTCCAACCTGATCAACAATAATACCTCTGCCCACACAAGATTGCATCAAAGAACATGGCATTTGGGGGGACTAATACATCCAAACTGGCACATATGTATTAGGTGTATTGTGGAGACACGGAAGATCCCCTGGCTTAACAAACTATAGAGCAGGGCCTTCCCAAGCCCCGGATGTCTGAAGGCGGACACCAGGCTAGGAAAAGGCCAAAACCTTTGCATGTCTGAAGGCGGTCTGCAATTTAGATAAGGGAATAGTCTCTGAGCTCTTGCTGGGCTCCTTCCATGCTCCTATCTCCCGCCCCTGCTATTTCCAGTCTAGCCCCCAAAGAAATTGTCCCTTGAGATTAAAGATATGTAAATACACTTTGTGGCTTTAGAAAAAATGTACCCTCCCTGAAATACCTGAAAACAGTCACAGGTAGGAAACTACCTTGTATGCTATAAAAACCTGTAGAAATTAGTAGAATAAAACTTCCTTTTGCATGAACACTGAGGACAGAGTGTGCTCCCCTTCTTTCACAGTGTATTTCTGAAAATCATTTTAAATCCTATAGTTAATACTTTTGTAAAGTGAAAAGTCACTCAAATTTCAACTTTTGTATATTATGTTGACTAAAATAGATATCTGCTGGATATTAAACACAGTGGTCACTTTTTTCTTTTTTCTTTTTCATTTTTAACAACTCTCAAACTCAGTTCTGTAGGGTTTAATTATCTGAATCTTTTGCTTCTTTCTTTCCGTTGATTATCACCTTGCCCAGTTCACTATCTGCAAATCAAGAAGTAATAATGAAATAAGCAATTAAATAAAAAAGGGGTGTTTTTGCTACTTATTAATAGTTCAAGAAAATATTTCTTGTTAAAATTTATATAAAATGAGGGGTTAACATTCTTTGTGGATTTGTTTTCTAGATGTTTCCTTCTGCTCTAAGGTGAATTATTTAGAATGGTCTAATTTTAATTTCTTCTGGCTGATCCTATAGTGTTTGTTTTTTCATCTTGATTATAGGTATCCTCCGTGTAGTGATAACAGCAGTTCCTCTGAGTTCAACAATCTTTGAATTGTACATGTGAGAGAAAAAGTTATATGTAAAGTCATATATGTGAATATATAAAGTCAACATTTGTATGTTGTATCATTAAATGAAAAAAGAAAAATATTTCTGTTCTTGAGATAATGCATATTGTGACAACTTAAAGACAATTATCAATTCTAAGGTACATGTTTAAAAGTATTTCAATATGGAAGATACATTGGGTTAAACATACAAGTTGAAAAATGTAATCAGTAAACAGAAAGTTCAATGTTATTTCAACCTGCTACAAAATGTTGAAAACTTGGAGTGATTTTTTTAGCACACTGATTATTTTTACCATCTAATGAAAGGGTCAGTGGTGATTGAGGACATGGTAAGAAAACTTATGAAACTATATCAACTTTTAATTTCCAATCAAAACACTTATTCTCTAGTTTCTTCTGACTCCATTGCATTGAAGTTGGATGATTTACACTTGGGATAGTCTTTTTATTCAACATCTATGGCAGTGCCAAGTATGTTATTCATTGTTTTACTAATACAACTTTTCTCCAATGGTTTAGCAAACTCTTGATTGTTTAAAAAAGGGAGGGGGTAAAAATGGACACTTAAAAAATTAAAATAAACTTCATTTGTCCCTCATCCATGTCCTTTTTTATGAATCAGTTAAAATTTATTTATATGCTAGTTCATTAATTTATAATTTAAACAGTTAGTATACCACACATATAAAAATCCATTCTTTGTGTGTCAATTCTGATGTTAAGTGGGAAAGTACATTGCCTTATAATTATTTGTATGTATGTGTTTTAGGCGCTGCTTATTCTGCCTTATTCTAAACACTTATTCTGGGAGACGAGGGGCCCAAAATCTTTGGAAGTCTCATCGGAATATATATTCAGAGTTACACATTATTTCAGAATAATTATTTAATCCAAATTCAATGAAAGACCAGATATTGAGAACAGCCATATTGGTTTACAGTGCTAGCTGTTAGTGATGGAAAAGACCTTAGAAGTCATATCAACCAATCTCGTAATTTTACAAATGGAAAACCAGAGGAGAAGAGTGATTTGCCCAGAGCAGCTAAAAAGACAATGACAAAGGCAATATATGAGCTTAGACAGGATCTAACAAAGGAGGAGAAAAGGCTCAAAATGACATTATTGGGACATAGGAAAAAATTGGAATATAGCCAGTAAGCTTTATATCAATGTTTTATCTATGTTAAATTTCTTGAACTTGATTCCTGCATGTGAGGTGGATACATAAGTAAATACCCTTGTTAGGAAATGTATATTGCAGTATTAAAAGTTCAAGGAGCATGATGTATACAACTTACACTCCAGTGTTCAGAAAATGGATTGAAAGACAAATTGATGGATAGATTGATGGAGAGATCGATAGAATGATACAGCAAATGTGGCAAAATGTTAAAACTGGGTATCTAGGGGCATGAGGATATGTTCTCTGCATAGAGTTTGTATTATTTTTGTAACTGTCCTGTAAGTTTTGAAAACATTTCAAAGTAAAAAAAAAATTTTTTAATGTGATTTTCCCAATACCACTGTGGTAGGCAGAGTGATCGTCCTGCAAAGATGTCCACATCCTACTCCCCAGAACCTTGTATGTTAAGTTACATGGCAAAAGAAAATCAAGGTTGCAGATGTTATTAAGGTTTAAAATCAGATGACGTTAAGATGAGAAGATTATCCTGGATTAGCTGGATGGACCCAGTGTAATCACAAGGGTCCTTGTAAGTGGAAGCGGGAGGCACAAGAATATGCAGTGATGTTACATGAGAAAGACTCAGCCAGCCATTGCTGGCTTTGAAGATGGAAGGGAGTCAATAACCAAGGAATGAAGGCAGCCTCTAGAAGCTGGAAAAGAAAAGGACACAAATTGCCCCAGAGAGCCTCCAAAAAGGAGTGCAGCCCTGTCTGCATGTTGATTTTAGCCCACACTTCTCACCTACAGAATTGTAAGATAAATGTGTGTTGTTTTACGCCATGAAGTTTGAGGTAATTTGTTACAGCAGCAATAGGGAACTAATTCTGTCACATAGATAATAATAGTGACCAAGAAATCAGGTATCAACTCCCAATTCAGGAAACACTTGAA